>NW_025910241.1:0-11162 GCF_018835915.1 Vigna umbellata
AAGATGAAATTGAACCCCAACAACATATTCATACATATATTTCATTGAAAGTGTTTATCTTTTGCTTTTTGCCATTGATCAAAACTTCATGCATACATATCTAATTTTCGTCTTCTGCATAAAAAATCCAAATATTTCGTCTTTAAGTCTTAGCTAATCAAGAAATCACATAACTAAACTAGACCGTGAGTCCTTTGGGAAGAACGATACTTGGTCTTACCAAGTTTATTACTTGAACGATTCGGTCACACTTGCCGATTGAAAAACAAGTTTGTGACATCATAATTTGGTGTTCATAAATTTGTCCATCCCAATGATACAAGATTCTTTACATTTGAAGAGTATCCTTGTGGTACCTTAACTTCTTTAAGACATTTACAGAAACTTGTTCTCTCCTTTTTGGACAAAGTGTATGTTGCTAACAAATAATTTCTGTTACCAACTTCTTTCGGTGCTAACTTGTTTCATATATTAATTTCAATCAAATCCAAACGACGATTAATCCTTCGTCTTCTCTTTTATATATAAAAGTGTTCGAATCAAACTGTCACACACGTTGATCTTGAAATAATCTTTGTAGTTTTCGAGATGGTAAAGTTGGTTCTAAAGAAATATTAATGGTCTTCAAAATCAATTTAGAGAAAATTCAAAGAAAATAAATATAAAAAGATAATATTTTTTTATGAAATGAATAATAAAAGGATTAAGTTTTTAATTTATACCATTAAATTAACTTGAAATTTAATATTTGTTATTTAAAAGTATTTCATCCAAAAGACAATAGTCCTTGACATTTAGTGTTTAACAAATGCATTTTATAAAGAATATTAATATTGAAATCAAATAAAAATTAACATATACATGAAACTAGCATTGAAGAAGAAGACCAAGAGATAATAAGATGACACAGGCAAGACAGGAATGAGGAAGAGGCCTCGAACAATGACAAAAAGCAAGGCAGTGGCGACATGAAAAATAGTGGTAGTGAAAAATAACGAACAACAACTTCAAAGGCTTAAAATGTAATAAACGAACAACCAAACATCTACGAACTCGAATGTAGGCAGCACGACGGTGAATGACGACGAATGGTGTCCTAAAAATATATTTGAACTGTGCTAGCAGTGCTACATCGACAATGGGAATTGAATACGAAGAAACTGTTCAGATATAGGGAAGTGAAAATTGAAAACTATTTAACCCTGACATGTTTTTTAATTACAATTTTTCTATTAAACCGTCATTATATACTATTAAAAACTTTATAACTGTTAAAAACTTTATAACGACGGTTTAATAGTTAATCATTGTCATTTTTTACATTTTTAACAACAATGTTACACTAGCTGTGGTTGTTTCATCATTTATGGCATATAATGACGGTTAAAATGACCATCGTTGTTATAAAGTTTAATCTAATTACTATCATTGCATTTTTATTTTATTACGTAAGTTTAGTAAACATTGTAATTGCGTGTCGTCGTTTTGTTGTTTTTGCACTAGTGTATTTTGGTAACTCACTTGCTCATATATAGACTCAACTTTGAAGATAGAAAATTTATCATGTGTCTTCAAATCATAATATTACACGCTTATAGGCCATAGAATATTATGTGAAAATAACACTTAAATATATATATATATATATATATATATATATATATATATGTAATATGAAATCCATCATAACCATAATTCAAACATATATTTCAAAATTATAAAAATTCAAATTAGGTTATTAAAATAATTGTCTTGAAGTCATTAGTAAAGATCAACTAATCAAAGTTAAAGCTACAAACACAAAACTATCTAGAAGAATTTCTTTACTACATAACAACAATTTCATAGTCTTTTTATAACGTGTGATTTTAAGTGTGGCTTCCAAGTATCCAGTCCAAGAATTTTGTCACTTTTCTTATCATGAAGGTGCCCAATTTTCAATGAACCCTCTCTAATTTGGCTCCAAAAGTTTTCTTCCATCTAATTGTCTACCCAATATGAACCAAACCGAGACTCATCCAAGTCAACGTCCCTAAAACTTTTGTTGGAACTATATCTCCGCAATATGAAAATGGAGAATGCATGCACCTTAGCATATTTGTAGTTTGCTTTATCACAATGTGGCCTCTCACCAATGCTTACCACTTCACCAATTGCTTAGGTGCTTAAAATCCCTTCATGCCTTCTTAATTCATACCAAAAATATTACTAAAAATTTAAACTTCCATAAAATTTTTTAGAAGATTTAAAGAGCAAGAAGACAAAAAAATAATGAGAAAGGATAACAACATAGTTGCATAGTTTTACAATAATTTAGATACAAGAAATTAACATGTAAAGCTTGTACAGCATAATTTGATCATACATTGTTATGCTACTTTAAAGTGATAAAAATTAAACTCGTATACTACAATAAGCATACAGTTGCAGTGAAGAAATTAATTCTAGGCCAAAAAGATCGATGATCAAATTTGAAAGTGAAATGAAGCTTATAAACAATGTTCATCGCACAAGAATGTAGCTTGACTCCTTGGATGTTGGTTGCTAGTAGAATTTACCAAATGGAGAATGGTGGATAGCACAATTATATGAGCAGATGCACGCCTAGCTGAATACCAGGGGAAACTGTTGCTATTGGAGGCCAAATAGGGAGTTGTTGGGAATCCAAGTGAGTTAGAAATGAGAAAGTAGAGCACTATATAAAGATAAAAGACTCATTAACCCATTGTCTTAAGGTTTTGGGTAGAGTGTGATGACAATCTCTTATATAATTGGGCTTAGATGTCATTGGTATTGGTTTCCTCGGTGAACCTCCTCCTCGATCGACCCAATTGATTACTTGAATTTCCATATTTATGATTTTTACAAGATTATTAAATTAATGATTTGTTTACAAAGTAAGAAGAAAAGGAAAAATAAAGTTTAGTTATAGTATTTATACACCTTACTTATCATTTTGCTTAGGTTTTAGTCTAAAATCTCCTAAAAAATTGTTCGAGTAGTTATAATGTTCTACTTAATATATATTGAAAATAAAGCCTAATTTGACAAGAAGGGTTATCGGTTAGAATGATTTTAACTCATTTTTTTTGAAAGTAGATTGTTTTCTTTGTTGTTGAAATTTAGAAGTTAACCACCATGCACTAGTACAAAAAGAAGAAAAGACACCGGTTCTTTTTGTTTATAGGCACTGGTTTTACAACCAAGGCATATACGACCGAGGTAAAAAAAGTAGGCTATATGTCTTGGTCACGGACCGAAATAAAACAAGATAGGATTATGCTTCAGTTTTTAGAGAACCGAGGCAGTAACGTGTTCTTTTTTTCAGATTTTAGAACTCGCCACCGTCAATCAGTGAGATTCAATTTCTGAGGCTGAATCTGAATGTAAGAAAACCCAATAAATTATCAGCAGGAAGACAAGACCCTCGCCACCGTCACCACTGTCACCACCGACACCAGTTTCCTTTGCTCGCCGCCGATCCGCACCGGGGTCCAGTGGTTCAAGCCTCGTTCCTCGATCTGCACCGTGGTCCATTGGTTCAAGCTCTCTACTCATCGCCGATCCGCACTGGGGTCCAGTGGTTCAAGCCTTGTTCCTCGATCTGCACCATGGTCCAGTGGTTCAAGCCCTCTACTCGCCGCCGATCCGCATCGGGGTCTAGTGGTTCAAGCCTCGTTCCTCGATCTGCACCGTGGTCCAGTGGTTCAAGCCCTCTACTCCACTACTGGAAAAGTGGGAATTACAGACGGCATTTTACCGAAGGCCTTGAAGCCCTCGGTATTTAGACGTTTACCGAAGGCTGTGAAGCCGTCCGTAAGGACCTGAATAACTTAAGTCCCAAATTGGGTTCTTCGATGCCCAATTTCATTTTCTTCAGCATCGTCGTTTTTGTCCGTCTCCTCCCTCTCTTCACACAGTTCCCTCCCAAGCTTCACGCTCCGTCAGTTTGTCCGTTAGTCACCGGTGGTGGTCCGTCACGGTGGTGAGTGGTGCGTTGTTCGATCTTCGTTCACGGTGCGTGGTGGTTTTGGGGAGTCGGGAGCTAGGGTTCGTCCTAGGTTGGTTGGTTCGTTGAGGGCTGGTGGTGTGGAGGTTGAGGGACTCTGTCGGAGGGGCCGTTGTGGGCTTCTGTTGCTGTCGTGCTCGTGAAGCAGTATCTTGGTAGAGGTAAGTTCCACAGAACTTCATTCACACTGTCATGTTCATTTTGCTGAAGCCTAGACACTGTTGCTGCCTTCATCTACTTTTCATTCACTTGTTAGTATATGATTGAAGGAACTTGGTTGAGGGACTTCGTTGGAGTGGCCATTGTGGGGCGTCGCCGTCGTGGTGTACAAAGGTTGCCATCGTCAAGGGCTATCTCGGTTGAGGTAAGTTGTGCGTTTAAAAATTCATTATGAGTTATAATGTTCTTGAATCTGTTTGATGTTGTTGTGGCATCAGTGTATGTTGTTGTTTGATTGAGAAAGATTGGTTTTTAATTGGAATGAGGGGCAAGGAATTTAGTTGGCAGTGAAAAGGTTATATAACCTTAACCGTAGTTTAGGGAAAATAAAAGCAAACGAGGTGGTGAAGCTTGAGCAACAGTGGCAATTGTTGTAACTGTTGCGTTTGCTTCTAATGCCTGCAAGTGTGTGCTCTAAGTACGCAAAACTTCAACTATGAACCTTTGAACCTGTAACCTCCCCTTGATTTGCTTCCAATCAACGTACACATAATGTTATATATTGTAAATGGTTGATAATATAGCAGTACGTAGCGGTCCAAACTATAACTCCTTAAATTACGTTTTACACTAATCCTTAAATTTGTCATCCAGATATTGTGTAGGTTGAGCATTTTGATTTTGCAGACATTTTCAAAATTCTCATATCTATTATCTCAAAGCTTAAAGAGAGTAACTCAACACGAACAGGCATGCCATATATGAGTTGAGCAAACAATAGGTATATTTAAGAAACGTCCACGATTATTGTATATCACTTTCATTTGTGGTACGTAAAATATTAAAGGATTGGATAAAGACAGGGATATATAATTTCAATGATAAAATCTATGTGCAATAGTAAAAGATTTTTAACCTGTTTTACATTATAAGATAGAATTTAGAGTGGTAGATGAGAAGGTTCTTGTATCCAAGGAGTCAAAGCACATGTTTTAAAACTGAGTGAAAACAATAGAAAGAAAAGTATTGAGATATTAAAAGAAAGAGTGAAAGAAGTAGTAGATGTTGCTAACAATTAACCTATAAGGGTAATGACACGCTTCAAACGCACTTCATCCTTTTGTGTAACACTTTGAACAAATTCTAGTGTGTTGACCCTTGACATATATATCATTCATATATACTTATCTCTTTTGCAAGCGACAGAATCTATCTCCTACCTTCTATTCCCACAACCCAAATCTTATCTCAACAGCTAATCTTTCACATCAATGCATGGTCTACGTTATCTATAAATATGTAAACTTGTTAGAAGAGAAGGAAAAGAAGGAGAAAGTTTATCAGTATTCCTGCAATTTTTATCTGTTCAAAGCTGATTTTCATGGAAGAGTGAATTGGAAAATGTGAGCCAAGGATGACTTGCCGGTTGTTGTGTAATATCACTCGGTAAAGTCTTTCTTGGCTCTTATTTACTATTTTTCTTTTCATGTAAAATCTTTGAACATTTGTAACACAAGATTTGTAATAGTTGTGCAATGTCCATGCAATCCAACAACATAAACTCAAATTTTAACCTAGCAGTAGATTACAGTTTGTTGCTTATGATAGACCACCATCATCATTCCTCTACCAACAACATTATCTGTACCACAAAGACTCAAATCTCGGGAGTCCTCCTATCAGATCTATTTGCTACTGCAGAATAGTTCTTCTTTCGTAGACCTCCTTCTGTTCACTAAGATGGGCTGCAGAATAATAAAATGGGCTGCACCAACCTCTCAACAATGTTTCACTGACACAGCTCCATAATATATATGTATGTAATGGGTGAAACAATACCAAAAATTTTAAAGAAAAGGAGGAACGAAAAACAGTGACAGGTTAGTAAAAAGGGTACCCAGTTGGGTACAGGGGATTGGGTAATATGGTATTGTACGTCACTATATTTTCTGTCTTAAGGCTTCATTCATTCAGCTTCTCCACTCATATCTCCCCAAAAGCTTTTGTTTCTTTCTGCTTATGGAAGGCCCTTAAACTTTCTCACTCTGCTTCACTTTCTCCCTTTAGCATTTTCTTGGGAAAAATTTCCACAAAATCAGTAGCAGTTTTTTTCGGTCTCTGATATACCAAAACTCCTATTCTGTTTCTTCTTCTTCTTTTTTTTCTGAAAAAAACTGTTAAGGAATTTGCGCGAGCGCNTAATATGAAATCCATCATAACCATAATTCAAACATATATTTCAAAATTATAAAAATTCAAATTAGGTTATTAAAATAATTGTCTTGAAGTCATTAGTAAAGATCAACTAATCAAAGTTAAAGCTACAAACACAAAACTATCTAGAAGAATTTCTTTACTACATAACAACAATTTCATAGTCTTTTTATAACGTGTGATTTTAAGTGTGGCTTCCAAGTATCCAGTCCAAGAATTTTGTCACTTTTCTTATCATGAAGGTGCCCAATTTTCAATGAACCCTCTCTAATTTGGCTCCAAAAGTTTTCTTCCATCTAATTGTCTACCCAATATGAACCAAACCGAGACTCATCCAAGTCAACGTCCCTAAAACTTTTGTTGGAACTATATCTCCGCAATATGAAAATGGAGAATGCATGCACCTTAGCATATTTGTAGTTTGCTTTATCACAATGTGGCCTCTCACCAATGCTTACCACTTCACCAATTGCTTAGGTGCTTAAAATCCCTTCATGCCTTCCTAATTCATACCAAAAATATTACTAAAAATTTAAACTTCCATAAAATTTTTTAGAAGATTTAAAGAGCAAGAAGACAAAAAAATAATGAGAAAGGATAACAACATAGTTGCATAGTTTTACAATAATTTAGATACAAGAAATTAACATGTAAAGCTTGTACAGCATAATTTGATCATACATTGTTATGCTACTTTAAAGTGATAAAAATTAAACTCGTATACTACAATAAGCATACAGTTGCAGTGAAGAAATTAATTCTAGGCCAAAAAGATCGATGATCAAATTTGAAAGTGAAATGAAGCTTATAAACAATGTTCATCGCACAAGAATGTAGCTTGACTCCTTGGATGTTGGTTGCTAGTAGAATTTACCAAATGGAGAATGGTGGATAGCACAATTATATGAGCAGATGCACGCCTAGCTGAATACCAGGGGAAACTGTTGCTATTGGAGGCCAAATAGGGAGTTGTTGGGAATCCAAGTGAGTTAGAAATGAGAAAGTAGAGCACTATATAAAGATAAAAGACTCATTAACCCATTGTCTTAAGGTTTTGGGTAGAGTGTGATGACAATCTCTTATATAATTGGGCTTAGATGTCATTGGTATTGGTTTCCTCGGTGAACCTCCTCCTCGATCGACCCAATTGATTACTTGAATTTCCATATTTATGATTTTTACAAGATTATTAAATTAATGATTTGTTTACAAAGTAAGAAGAAAAGGAAAAATAAAGTTTAGTTATAGTATTTATACACCTTACTTATCATTTTGCTTAGGTTTTAGTCTAAAATCTCCTAAAAAATTGTTCGAGTAGTTATAATGTTCTACTTAATATATATTGAAAATAAAGCCTAATTTGACAAGAAGGGTTATCGGTTAGAATGATTTTAACTCATTTTTGAAAGTAGATTGTTTTCTTTGTTGTTGAAATTTAGAAGTTAACCACCATGCACTAGTACAAAAAGAAGAAAAGACACCGGTTCTTTTTGTTTATAGGCACTGGTTTTACAACCAAGGCATATACGACCGAGGTAAAAAAAGTAGGCTATATGTCTTGGTCACGGACCGAAATAAAACAAGATAGGATTATGCTTCAGTTTTTAGAGAACCGAGGCAGTAACGTGTTCTTTTTTTCAGATTTTAGAACTCGCCACCGTCAATCAGTGAGATTCAATTTCTGAGGCTGAATCTGAATGTAAGAAAACCCAATAAATTATCAGCAGGAAGACAAGACCCTCGCCACCGTCACCACTGTCACCACCGACACCAGTTTCCTTTGCTCGCCGCCGATCCGCACCGGGGTCCAGTGGTTCAAGCCTCGTTCCTCGATCTGCACCGTGGTCCATTGGTTCAAGCTCTCTACTCATCGCCGATCCGCACTGGGGTCCAGTGGTTCAAGCCTTGTTCCTCGATCTGCACCATGGTCCAGTGGTTCAAGCCCTCTACTCGCCGCCGATCCGCATCGGGGTCTAGTGGTTCAAGCCTCGTTCCTCGATCTGCACCGTGGTCCAGTGGTTCAAGCCCTCTACTCCACTACTGGAAAAGTGGGAATTACAGACGGCATTTTACCGAAGGCCTTGAAGCCCTCGGTATTTAGACGTTTACCGAAGGCTGTGAAGCCGTCCGTAAGGACCTGAATAACTTAAGTCCCAAATTGGGTTCTTCGATGCCCAATTTCATTTTCTTCAGCATCGTCGTTTTTGTCCGTCTCCTCCCTCTCTTCACACAGTTCCCTCCCAAGCTTCACGCTCCGTCAGTTTGTCCGTTAGTCACCGGTGGTGGTCCGTCACGGTGGTGAGTGGTGCGTTGTTCGATCTTCGTTCACGGTGCGTGGTGGTTTTGGGGAGTCGGGAGCTAGGGTTCGTCCTAGGTTGGTTGGTTCGTTGAGGGCTGGTGGTGTGGAGGTTGAGGGACTCTGTCGGAGGGGCCGTTGTGGGCTTCTGTTGCTGTCGTGCTCGTGAAGCAGTATCTTGGTAGAGGTAAGTTCCACAGAACTTCATTCACACTGTCATGTTCATTTTGCTGAAGCCTAGACACTGTTGCTGCCTTCATCTACTTTTCATTCACTTGTTAGTATATGATTGAAGGAACTTGGTTGAGGGACTTCGTTGGAGTGGCCATTGTGGGGCGTCGCCGTCGTGGTGTACAAAGGTTGCCATCGTCAAGGGCTATCTCGGTTGAGGTAAGTTGTGCGTTTAAAAATTCATTATGAGTTATAATGTTCTTGAATCTGTTTGATGTTGTTGTGGCATCAGTGTATGTTGTTGTTTGATTGAGAAAGATTGGTTTTTAATTGGAATGAGGGGCAAGGAATTTAGTTGGCAGTGAAAAGGTTATATAACCTTAACCGTAGTTTAGGGAAAATAAAAGCAAACGAGGTGGTGAAGCTTGAGCAACAGTGGCAATTGTTGTAACTGTTGCGTTTGCTTCTAATGCCTGCAAGTGTGTGCTCTAAGTACGCAAAACTTCAACTATGAACCTTTGAACCTGTAACCTCCCCTTGATTTGCTTCCAATCAACGTACACATAATGTTATATATTGTAAATGGTTGATAATATAGCAGTACGTAGCGGTCCAAACTATAACTCCTTAAATTACGTTTTACACTAATCCTTAAATTTGTCATCCAGATATTGTGTAGGTTGAGCATTTTGATTTTGCAGACATTTTCAAAATTCTCATATCTATTATCTCAAAGCTTAAAGAGAGTAACTCAACACGAACAGGCATGCCATATATGAGTTGAGCAAACAATAGGTATATTTAAGAAACGTCCACGATTATTGTATATCACTTTCATTTGTGGTACGTAAAATATTAAAGGATTGGATAAAGACAGGGATATATAATTTCAATGATAAAATCTATGTGCAATAGTAAAAGATTTTTAACCTGTTTTACATTATAAGATAGAATTTAGAGTGGTAGATGAGAAGGTTCTTGTATCCATGGAGTCAAAGCACATGTTTTAAAACTGAGTGAAAACAATAGAAAGAAAAGTATTGAGATATTAAAAGAAAGAGTGAAAGAAGTAGTAGATGTTGCTAACAATTAACCTATAAGGGTAATGACACGCTTCAAACGCACTTCATCCTTTTGTGTAACACTTTGAACAAATTCTAGTGTGTTGACCCTTGACATATATATCATTCATATATACTTATCTCTTTTGCAAGCGACAGAATCTATCTCCTACCTTCTATTCCCACAACCCAAATCTTATCTCAACAGCTAATCTTTCACATCAATGCATGGTCTACGTTATCTATAAATATGTAAACTTGTTAGAAGAGAAGGAAAAGAAGGAGAAAGTTTATCAGTATTCCTGCAATTTTTATCTGTTCAAAGCTGATTTTCATGGAAGAGTGAATTGGAAAATGTGAGCCAAGGATGACTTGCCGGTTGTTGTGTAATATCACTCGGTAAAGTCTTTCTTGGCTCTTATTTACTATTTTTCTTTTCATGTAAAATCTTTGAACATTTGTAACACAAGATTTGTAATAGTTGTGCAATGTCCATGCAATCCAACAACATAAACTCAAATTTTAACCTAGCAGTAGATTACAGTTTGTTGCTTATGATAGACCACCATCATCATTCCTCTACCAACAACATTATCTGTACCACAAAGACTCAAATCTCGGGAGTCCTCCTATCAGATCTATTTGCTACTGCAGAATAGTTCTTCTTTCGTAGACCTCCTTCTGTTCACTAAGATGGGCTGCAGAATAATAAAATGGGCTGCACCAACCTCTCAACAATGTTTCACTGACACAGCTCCATAATATATATGTATGTAATGGGTGAAACAATACCAAAAATTTTAAAGAAAAGGAGGAACGAAAAACAGTGACAGGTTAGTAAAAAGGGTACCCAGTTGGGTACAGGGGATTGGGTAATATGGTATTGTACGTCACTATATTTTCTGTCTTAAGGCTTCATTCATTCAGCTTCTCCTCTCATATCTCCCCAAAAGCTTTTGTTTCTTTCTTCTTATGGAAGGCCCTTAAACTTTCTCACTCTGCTTCACTTTCTCCCTTTAGCATTTTCTTGGGAAAAATTTCCACAAAATCAGTAGCAGTTTTTTTCGGTCTCTGATATACCAAAACTCCTATTCTGTTTCTTCTTCTTCTTTTTTTTCTGAAAAAAACTGTTAAGGAATTTGCGCGAGCGCGGATCTACTTAGCTTTTGAGCTTTGTGTTTACTTATTATTTGCTGAAGAGGCTGAGGTTGCTAAGAAGAGTGAACTAGAAATAGGAAGGGAGTAGTAGGGC
>NW_025910242.1:0-15110 GCF_018835915.1 Vigna umbellata
TTCAAAGCAAACAAAAGCAATAAATTGCAGGAGAGAAAAGTCCAAAAGAACAGCCAATGCTGTGAATGAAAGTGAGAAGGAAAGCTAAGGATTAGCATTAGACACTAAACAAAAAACTGTGACAGAAGCAAAGGTATAAATTTCCAAGAGGATAAAAACTTACCAGCAAACATGGAAAACACACGGATTGCAGGCATGGAAATAAAACTCCCAACTGCAAATGCTAAAACCTCTGAAACACTGGCCAAGGTTATTGATGGTCCAACTTCAACAAGTGCATTGCTTAATCGTTCTTCTAAGGGCAACTCCAGTCGTTGTCTTTTTACCGCATGAACTAGTATACACATATTATCCACCCCAACCTAGAAGATTCAAAAGAAAAAACAGGAAGTGCAGAACGGTTAAAAAAAATAAGTGGTAAATTGAATATAAATATACAGATTTTACAGAACCAGTCACTGGGTAATATACTGTTGTTCTGGTAGTACACAAACATTCTATAAGAAGTTAATGATGGCAGAAATGCACTGAGCAATCAAATGGACAATTGGGATATAGCCAGGAAAACAATAATTTGAAGAAGAAAAGTCCCCCCAGTTTTAGTTTCATTGATTATGGTTTTTGTTTATCTGGCTTTAGAGCAAAACTAAGATTAAAGATAATTTTTGGTAGGCATTCTATTGTTGTTTTTGATCATGTTCACAAACAACATGCCGCACTTTACTTCACATCTTTGTCTCTAAACATTAAGGGAAGCCTCCTCACTACTTTTTACTTGATTCCTCATTTTCTACTCTTATACAAATGAAGAATTCCTTTCAACATCATGAAATGATTGAGATGAAATGATGGAATGAAACTTGCCGTATTGTAACTTACCACCAAAAGTGAAAGTTTACAGCAAATTAATCAAAGGAAATACTCTATAGGCTTTTGATTTTGGATAATGAAATATGAAAAATACAAATGAAAAAAAGAGGTATATGTAAAACATCATATTTTCCTGGGGAATAAACAGATCTAGATACTAATTTGAGCAAATAAATAAATAAACACTAATTTCACGGACGAAAGAAAAATGATGATAACATTACCACCAACACAATACCCATACAACTAAAAAAAAATAATTATAAATATAGTTTCATTAATAGCCATAATTTCTATATTTTTAAGCTAAACAAAAATTACAGCTAGACAAGAAAGCGGTAACTTCCATGATGATCAGAGAGTAGATTTTACACCAAGAACACTAAACCAAGCAACCGACACAAGGACAGGACAACAAAACAGGAATGACTCAGAAAGGAAAAAAAGTAGTAATACCTGTAATCCAAAATTATTCAATGAGATTAAAATCAGAAAGGTTTACATAAGTAAATACAATGAAGGGATTAGGAGCGAGGAAGATACAGAAAAAAAAATTGAAGTGGAGGAAAGGTGGCTTGATATTGTGGTTGAGACAGCACCTTTGAAGAAATATAGAAAAATGAAGGCTGCAGTGTATCCCCTAGAGTAAGAGATATATAAGCAAACATCACAAGATAGCTAACCTGCAATAAAATAAGGTACAACAGAAGAATTAAACAAATTACACCTACAAAAAGAAAATTTTAATTTTGGAAATACATGACATAGAACTTGTTGAGATAAATCCATAATCATGCCTCACGCAAAAGAAAAATTAAAGTACTAAGGACAAGCATGTGTCAACAATAGAAAGCATAATATTACCAATATAGTAATAGCGTCTGCAGTACTTTCTCTTTTCAACTCTTCTTCAACAGAGCTTTCAGATGAAAAAGCTAGCGTCAAATTTCTCGATTGTACCATTGGTAACAGTTCATCCTATCATAAAGGACACCATAGATGCAGGAAATCAGGAAAACTAGAATTAGTGCTAGAAATTGTAATGGCCTGATTCCATTATACATGACCATATAACATCACAAAGGACAAACAAACATATAACTAAAACATTTAATGCACCTTTGTACTTTCCACAAAGGAAGACCTTGGACCCAGTTATGGAATGTGTAAATTAAAATACAAATGTGAACACTAATACTCATCAGGAATCATACCCGTATAAAGTATTTCCTAGGAATGGATGAAATTGCAGCAACCTAAAGCAGTTATTTCTGCTCAACCAAATTGGCAACCAAAGCTTTAAAATATACAGTTGATTGTTGACTAGCAAGGTGGGACTAATGGTGCCTAACTGCAGTCCATATACAGGATACTAACCTTCACCAGCTGAACAAAGGTCTTCTCCCAAGCAACTGCCTTTCTTGTTCCATTACCTTCTTTATCAACAGCATTATTTACTGGATAAGTTACAATGAATGCAGATGCCTGTCTTGAATAAATCACATTGTAGTTATCATATGTTCAACAGAATCCCAATCATTCACAATATAGAAGGAAAGAGAGAGTACCCCTGAATAATCATTTCCAGAAAATCCTCCTAATACAGTGCTTGGATCAAGAGGAGCTTTAAATGCACTCATACATTGGTCTGCTGAGGAATAATGCTGAACGACCACAACATTAGAAAATAATTAGGTCATTTTGAAATTACATTATTGACTCCTCTAAAATAAGGATGTGCATTTTAGATAACAGTGCAGTTATAATCATTGTGTAGAAAATCTAGGATTGAGATTTAATAATTTTGATGTTTGCGATATCATAATTTCAACCATTACTATTCTAATCAATTGTATAAATATACTTGCATCATCTAAAGTGCAGCCAGTCAAATCCACATCAACGAGTTTATCAGCTACTGACTTGCGTGATATTAAATTTAAAATTTAGTAGAATGCACACCAAGAAGGTATTCCAATTATTTCTCATGGTTCTACATCTCTAATTACTCTATGCAAGAAATTAAAGCATATTGTAAAGTGAAGAATATGTAAAACAACAGTAGAATTAAGAATAACTAAAACTACAATCCACTTGAAGATGTAAAGTTAACATTTGGTACCTCGAAACAGTAATTGAGATGCTCAACTCCCCCGTAATCATCAAAATTTTTGGGATCCATTTTGAAGTACTGTTAATCGAAAGGGGAAAATTGCTATTAATAATTTTTAAAATGCAAATTCATTTCAACAAATATGAAGAAACATTATAGTTTTGTGGCTATAAATCAATAACTATACCTGCAGGACACTTTGAGTGGCACAATCTTTGTCTAGTGGCTTCATACAGATGTCTTGCAGAGATACCATCGAACCAGAATAATTAGCACGAATTGCATCAACCTGAAAGCAAAGCCCTCAATGCAACATAATGATCAAAATACTTCAGTAGTACTATAAGATGTAACCCACACCTTTTTCTGTATTTCAAACAGAAACTTAATGTTGTTCTCTGACACAATTCTTGGTGATGTACTATTTACATTATCTGGAACTGTTGCCAGTATGAGCTGTAAACAAAAAATGGCTGTCATTTATTAAGATAATTAGCAAAAGTCTAGCCTGAATATTATTTCAAATTGCCTCGTGTTGCAAAATGAAGACTAGTGTTGACTTAGTATTGGGAAAACAAAATCGATATCAACATTAAGATATGAAAGGAAAACTGACATNTCCATTTTGAAGTACTGTTAATCGAAAGGGGAAAATTGCTATTAATAATTTTTAAAATGCAAATTCATTACAACAAATATGAAGAAACATTATAGTTTTGTGGCTACAAATCAATAACTATACCTGCAGGACACTTTGAGTGGCACAATCTTTGTCTAGTGGCTTCATACAGATGTCTTGCAGAGATACCATCGAACCAGAATAATTAGCACGAATTGCATCAACCTGAAAGCAAAGCCCTCAATGCAACATAATGATCAAAATACTTCAGTAGTACTATAAGATGTAACCCACACCTTTTTCTGTATTTCAAACAGAAACTTAATGTTGTTCTCTGACACAATTCTTGGTGATGTACTATTTACATTATCTGGAACTGTTGCCAGTATGAGCTGTAAACAAAAAATGGCTGTCATTTATTAAGATAATTAGCAAAAGTCTAGCCTGAATATTATTTCAAATTGCCTCGTGTTGCAAAATGAAGACTAGTGTTGACTTAGTATTGGGAAAACAAAATCGATATCAACATTAAGATATGAAAGGAAAACTGACATACCTCTTAAGAGCGAATTACAATTATACTATTATACATTTTCATCACCTCATTCCCTTTTTGATAAAAATGCATGTAGGGTAAAGCTTTAATAGAGAAAAATGAGTTTTTGTTCCTTACAAGTTTATCTTTCAGTACATGTTATTCACTGGAAATGCATGTAAGTTGAAAGAAAAATAAATAAGAAATACACATTTTTTTTCATGAGTGAAGCAAAGAAGTAACTGAACAAAATAAAATTAGCAAAACTTTCACAGGGTGGAGTTGTTGCATATTGTACTGATAAACAAACTCTGAAGATGCATATAAGGAATCTTAAAGCCAAATACATCTTTTTTCCATAAGAGAAAAAAAATAAGTGACTATAAAATAAAATTAGCAAACAATTCACTTGGAGGAGTTGTTGCATATTGTACTGATGAAGTAAAGAGGATCAAAACAAGAACCTGTTCAATTCTGTAAAATGGAGCAAGATGACTGTCAAAAAACTCCTTCTCTTGTGCTGCTTTGCTTCCAGGTCCTACCCAGAGCTAAGAAGTGTAGGAAGTTATTTTTCCAAATCCGAGTAATTTAGAGAAACATATATCAAGATAAAAGAAAATATTATTCAGATATCAAGTAGTCCTGATAGTAAACCATAACACATGATAACAGTATGTTAAAGCTACCTCTTCCCAGCCTATACGTGTTTGTTTATTACATTAAATTTCCAAATTTTAATTGTTCATTTTTCATCTTCATGCTGTAGCAAAACAAATCTTCAATGACCCCCTCCCCCCAATTCCCATTTTGAATTAAAAATTACAATCAGACATTAGATTTCTTGATACTCTTATTAGAAAAAATTTCAACCAAAAACTTTCCTCTATTATATGAAAGTGGAAAAAACTCAAGTGAATGGAGCCAAAAAGAAAAAAAAAGACCAGCAAAAGACTTGTGCTGCATATATAAAAAGAGCACTGAAAATCAATAAATAAAAAAACAGTACATTTTTTAACCAGACAGCTAGTTGCTTAAAAGCTTCAGAAGTGAGGTGAAAAAATTCATTGACTAAATATGGAAATCAATTGCACTTGTATAATTTAACAAAATCTAACAGGAAAAGCTTGTACAGACATAACAAATTGAGACAGCATTTTAAACAAAAAGTGTAGCAACTACATGATATTTACCTTCTCAGGTCGTGTCTCAACCTTGAACTTGATTAGACCAACACAAAGGAGAAGAACAATAGCGATAGATGAAGCCAACACCACAATCGGATGTCTAGCTACGTATGATCCATATTTCCTATTTGCAAAAGTGAGGTCAGATGACATTCTACTTCAGATGATATATGTTGAAGCATAGACACTAACCTGTAAAAATTTGTCATATATCCCTGCACAGCAGAGAGCCGAACTTCATGTCTGTTTTCTCGAGCATCTTCCATCATCTTATTTATAATCAACATCAGTTAAAACAAAGTCAGAATTGAAGAAACATGCATAAGGAAGGAAAAGAAACAAAACTTATCCTTTTAAGTTGAAAAAAAAGAAATGATAGACAAATATGCTAAGATTAAAAAGTAGCATACTAACATGAATCTGCATTGGGAGGTTCTCATCCTTCTCCCTGTTACGGGTATACAGGGCACCATCACTGATGACATTAGACACTGATTTAGTTCTGTATGTAGGGTTTCTTTCTCTTATCCGATGATACAGTCCCCAACCTAAGAACACACAAATCAGTATAATGTACAAGACTGCCAAAATCAAGTCAACACACTTCACCTACAAATGCCAAAGGTAAAACCACGTTAGTTAATATTACACAGTAGCCTCCACAAACCCCAATTTGTTCATCATTATTAACAACAAGCAAATACATCTGGTAAATACCATAATCATTATAATATGCTAGCTTACCACTAAAGTCCCAACTTTCACGGAGCATGAATCCTTCTTACTGGTGGTAGTTGAAGATGAAACGGAGCATACTGAAGAGGAAGGACAGTCACCACAAGAACAGCCAAGAGAAATATCACCACATGAATAAGTTGAAACATTCATAGGTTTCATGCCAGATGACTCGGTTGCATTTGACCTGAATGTAATTGCGTATGGTGAACCAAGACCACCAGGGGCTGCTTTTCTACCAATAAAAGCAAACCAATCTGGGAAAAGTATTCTCAGTATAAGAATCAAACTTTCAAGCAATGAACTAAAAAATAACTTTACACAACTAATTCCCTGTCAAAAGGAACATTTACGTTGCTATGCTGCTAGTGTCACATGTCAGTCAAATTACCGTAATGATAGTCATAAAAGTTTTTTTTTTGCATAGGCAGGGCTATAAGAGCATATCAAATTATGTTCACGAGGAAAATCCTGCAAAAACCTTGAAAATAAAATTCAACAAATAACAAAAACAAATGTACTCTACGACAAGATGAAAAGTTTGTTTCCACCATTGCATGTATGTTAGAGATACAAAAGGCAACAAAGAATCACAAACCAATAACTCTAATGCATCAGTGCATGCCAGTTTACACAAAGAGACAAAAGAATAATTAAGGAGAAGTCTTGCACATGTATTGCAATAATACCTTTGCTAAAACACATGCAGAGTATACAAAAAGCATTATGCAAGGCAATTTCAGTCTCAGGCTTTATCATTCAAAGTTCAGAAGAAATATTCCCTCCTTCCCATTTGTTGTTATGCTTTAGAATTTCAAAGGTAAATTAACTTATTTTTCTCAACTATCCTCCACATAAAAACTCTGAATTATTTGAAATTTATTTGTCCTATGTTTACAAGCAAGTGGAATGCATAGAGAACACCATACTTATTTACACCACTTTGGAAAAAATTGTGAGAAACATGAATTAGACAATTTGGTGGGAAATACTATTGTAAATAAAAATAAGAAGTATGGTGGCAGGTAGTAGAAATTTTAGTACCAGTTCACATTTCTTATTGGAATTAGTAGAGAAAAGTAGGAATTTAGAGTATTAATTCATTATTACTAATGATTAAGACACATGTTATGAAATAAGGGTTTTTAGTTCAAATTTACATCCAAATTTATATCTTAATCCACGTGCAACAACCTTAAACATGAAAAGAAATGGGAAGAGTGGAATAATATATTTCTCCGTTTCTGTAATTCAACAATGTGGTCTGAAATCATAGACATGACATGAGTAAGAAGAAACAATACTTAGTTAGACTTAAAAGTACAATACCTTTAAAATTTTGAGCACCAGCACCAATGAACTGTAGAGCTCGAGAATTCATAGTGCCAAACTTTACCTCTTTGCATGATTCATATAACCCTTCACCATAAGCATCAGCTATTAAATAATCAATCCCACCCACTGTCAAATTACCATCAACCTGTAAGTTGTAATAATTGAAGTCTATTAGTAGCATTCGAATTGTAAAGGAAACATGGTAGCAGGCTATGATTTGCATTAAAAATACTGACAATAGTAATATACAAGAACAACAACATCAAACAGGCTCCTTTTATAAATTTCTTGTGGTTAAAAGAATGATAAATAACAAAACTGAACATACAAAAGTACAGCACTTGGAATGTGTAGGATCTTACATTGTTAACTGAGGTTACATTGATGAATAAACTCTGGTTCGGAGAACACGTAAGCTCACAAAACAGATTCAAAAAGTTTCTTAAGCATGCTGGACAACCTACAAGAAAAGGAATGGCCTGCCATAATGTACAATGTGTTAAAGTCATGTTGCACAGAATTTCAAAATTTTGTGGCAATATTAACTAGAAAGATTTAGACACGTATAAAGGAAAATTATGACTAGTCAAATATTAGTTTCCATAATTCCGTAAAGATCTTTGAAAACAGTGAGAGACTGTGAGATAAACTCAAGTCTTAGAACCATGACGAACTTGCATCTATAATAAGAGAGAGAAAGATAGAAGATTCACCTGTTGGACTTGCGTCCTTAATGTGTCAAACTGAGCTTCTGTACAACAAACGTTCCCAGTAATTGTTGGGCACAAACTTTGGATCTTGGATGAGAGCAAATCATCTGGCTGGGGAAAAGAGACAGACAAATTTAAATCTTTAAAAGTTCAAACTAGAGGATGTGATGCAACTTTACCTTTATGCTTAAGATAAAGAAAATCAAAGTGCAATATCAAATATCATATCACAGAATAAAAATCTAAATGAAAAGAGTTTCAGAAAATAAATCTTTTGAAAAGAAAAAAGATATAGAGCAGATGAATGAACAATAAAATTAGAAATACCTTCAAAGCTGGGGAACCATATGGACAATTCACTACTTTACCGTCACTGCGCTTTCCACAAATGTCATACATTGCACAGTAATCCTGGGAATGTTTTTCCCTGTATAAAAAATGGAAATGAAGTTTTTTCCGCTTTCAGATCGAAAAACACGAGCAATCAATTTCAGTCTTGTAACTACGTTCATGTAATGTAGTGTAGATACACAAAGAAACAGGATTTTAGAATTGAAGAGACACGGTCAAGAAAGACTACCCCACTGTGTTGGCATTGGATGTCAAAAGAAGTCTTGTGGACAAATTGTCCGCTTCTACTGAAGATAAAATTAGAAAGAACTGCAAAACAAAAACCACATAAGTTAGCTATCAGACCAAATCAGGTACTAATTCTCTTACTTCCAAATCAACTTCAAGTCAGTAAAGCGATCACAGTCTGAGCCGCGTGATGAAAAAGACGATGCTGTTGATCAACAAAGAACCGTGTTTCCTTCCTATCTCATTGAAGAATCAGAGAACTCATAGCGTTCTCTTCTTACTCTGCAACATTTCCGAAATCTTGAAGCAAGTTCTTGGTAACCAATTATTTCATCCTTATTTCAATTTTCTCGGCAACGACACATAGTATAAAAAGAAATTCAAGAAATACAGGCACATAGACAAAATTCAAATTGTATACACTGAATCAGGGGAACCATCACTAACTCGGCGCATAATTCCAATTGATGAAGGTCCGTAACCAATGAAGGAAGTAAAAATGCAAAAGGTGTGAGAGAGTGGGAGAGAGAAGTTGCCTGTAAGAGAGCTAATAAGGTGAAGAACCCTAGGCGAAGATCCATAACGGAGTAGGTCGCTCCCAAGAGCTCTTCTCTGGTGAAATAAAAGCTTAAAATGCAGTGACAGAGTGAGTAAGCTTGAAACCGTTTGCGGTTGTGACACACTGCAAGTCAAAAACCACATTTATAAGATTACAGAGTAGACAACTCATATGTGACCAAGACTCGGTGTATCCCGCGTGACGTAGCCTACTCTGCTTATTTCTAGGGCTGTTAATGTTTGAATTATAGATTTTTCTCAACCCCGCCATTTAATATTGTCCTAATTTGTTTACTGTTACTAAAACAATTTAAAGCAAAATTATACATTTACTTCTCTCAATTTTTCTGACAGAACTTAATAAAAAGTTTTGATTTTTATAGTATTTGAGTATTTTAATGTTTTTAAAAATTATTTCAGAATTTAAAATAAAAAATACAAGGTGCTTAGTGTTAAGTAAGTATCAGAATAAAAAATAATACAAGTATATCGTCACCTCAGATTTTTTTTTTTAAATGTGCCATTTTCTATTTTTCACAGAATTAAATGGTTAGGGCTATTGAATTTATTTAGAGCGGTCAAAAACAAGTAATTCGGCTTGACCCGGCCAGACCCACCACAGGTTGGTCATGAGCTAAACCAATTCGGCTCACTTATAAACAAATTGAAAATATTCGAATCCGACCCGATCTACTACGGGTTGGTGAATTAAGCTTCCTTAATTATAAGTTTTTTATAAAATAAAAATAAATATAAATTTTTTAATTCAAATCGAAATAAATTTCTTCTTAAATGATGTTAACTGAAGACAATTCAAAATAAAAAAAAAAAGTATCATACAATCCAAGCGTAATCCAAAAAAATAAGCACAGGCGAACAAATAAGTTTTCACTATTAATACTTTTGTATCATTGTCCATTTAAATTTTAGAATCTTGAATAGATAAATCTATAATGTTTTTCTTCTTGAAACATCTCTTTTTTATTTCATTTACAATATAATAAAAAAAATTAATTAATAATATTGAAATACAAAATAATAAATAATTAAATTAAATTAGGTGGATTGATGGTCAACCCGACCATCCGGCTCACCACGGATTCAACTTGGTGAGCCGAGTACTTAGTAAGCCGAATTGAAAATTAACCCGCATAAAATAGATTTTTTTTTAAACTCAACCCAGCTCAAACCCATGGTGGACCGAGTTGACTCGCACATTACAACTCATTTTGACAGCATTAGAATTTATTATATATTTGTGTTATTTGAAATATTACTTAAATATTATATATAAATTTCATACACACATGTATCTGTTATGAATTTATGACGTTATTTATTATTTTAAAAATTTTATTTATCATTTATGTTCATAAGGCATGAAATAATGCATAAAATAGTTAATACTCATTTTGTCCATTTTAGATAAGTTATTTAGGCTTTGTTCACTTGAATGAATTTGGAGGAGACTAACTGAATGGATTTGGAGGAGATTTGAAAGTAAATTTTTTTGTTGTTTATTTGAGTAAATTTAGAGGTAAGTAAGAATGGATTTGGAAGTAAAATTTGTGACGATTAGTGTAAAATTTGATTGATGTAACATATTAAAAAAATTTACTTCCAAATTTACCTCAAATAAACAAGAAAAAAATTTACCTTCAAATCCTCTCAAATCCATTCAATTACTCTTCCTCAAATTCATTCAAGTGAACAAAACCTTGAGTATTGAATTTAATGCATGTTGCTAATTAATCCATCATAATTATTTTTATGGATTTTTATGATATTCATTTAAATATACAAATGAATTATATATATATATATATATATATATATATATTAAATAATAATGTTAAATACTTATACACCTTCAATGTGTATATATAATATTTGTTGTGATGTCGTTATTTTTTTGCTTTTCATGTTGAATGTAAGGTTAACGTACGTTAAATTGACGTCGAATTTAAAAAATTCAAGGTTAATGAAATCGACATCGAATTTTGTTAATATTCGATGTTAAACGTTTTTTTTTGTTTTTTTAATTAATTGTAATATTTTTTTACAACTCTACATTACCTGCAAAGCAGAAAAACAACAAATTTCAATTTTTGGTATTTTACAAAGCATGAATTATGTGTATTATAGTATCATAACAAACAAAAAAAACAATAATAACAAGAAACCAAGTTCACCCAAATAAACAAGTTCAACAAAAAACAACAACAAAAAAAAAAGTTCAAAACAAATATAAGTTCTTAAAAAATTAATTATATATTTGATTCTAAAACTTAATTATAAAAACTAAAAATTAAGAAATGATTTTGCACATGTTAAGTTAAATTCATTGAAAAATACTCTAGTTCACGACATTACATAGCCTTAATTAAATTACAGGGACTAAATTACTTTATTTCATTTAATAAAAATTATAAATACCAAATAAAGCTAGATGAAATGATAATTATTTATTTTTTAAAGGGAACCTATTCAATTTAGTGACGTTTCAAAAAAAAATATTTTTGTGTAATTAGTTGATGTTTGTATTTATTTTATAGTTTTTGTTTATATTTAATTTGTATTGATATATATTAAACGTACATTGTTTACGTGATGTTCTTTCATTTGTTTCTCGTCTTTTCTTGATAGTTAACCATATAGCTCAAATACAAAACTTAATAGTTTATGATATTGACCAACATTCATTGAAAGTTGATTAACATATGTTTATACATTTTATTATAACTTTTTTTATATATTATTATATTTTATTATTTATTTCTTAATTATTTAATATTTGCATATTTAATTTGTGGGAAAAATAATGTTAGAAAAACATACGGGAAAATGAAAAAGAAATAGATAGATATATATATATATATATATAGATATATTCGCGTAAGTTAAAATTGAATAATTATGAAATAAATGAAAAGAACATATAAATAACTGATAATTATTTTAATATTTAAAGTGATAGATTTATTACAACAATTTATAAAATTAATATATTACATCAAATAAATTTATTACATCCATAAATAAAACATTAATTTATGCACTAATTTGATTAAAAAAAAGTGACCATTTACCTACTTATTTTATTTGAATGAAATTAATTATGATTTGTAAGTTGAGTCCGAATATAGTGTATTTTAAAGGATGTTTTATTAAACCCTTTAGTGGTTTTTATTATGTGGGTTTTTTTACCAGTTTGATCATTTATTATTAGCCCAAGTGAGTCGTATAAGTGCTAATTGAATCAATTGAGGCTCTTGCCGTTAAATTTAGTTAGTTTTGCATCAGGTGAAAGATTGATGTGTGTAATTTTTTAAATGTGGCATATGAAGTTGAACATGGAAATTTAGCAACTTTTTAAATTAATAATAGTATGAATTTCTGAATTGCGGACTTTAGGGTTCATAGAAGAGGAAGAAGAAGCTACAGGTGGCAAAGAAGATGAAAGTAAATTTGTGTCATTAAATGAACAGAGGATGACCAAAAAGCACTTCAGGGATTGGGAAATTTAGAGTGTGAAAAGGAACACGCGGTTGGAGAAATCTTATTGTCAAAAGAAGAAAGGAGATTGATATCTGAGAAGAATCTAATAGACTTAGACTTTGCTGGTATTCCCAGTAAAAACCCAACCCAGAAAAACCCAAACAGCATCCAGAGCACCACCGCAAATCTCCTCGTGCAATCTCCTAAGCACCTGTATTTCCCAAAATCCAGAAAGAAACGAAGGAAAACGCAAAAAAAAAAAAAAAAAAAAAAAAAAAAAAAAAAACAAACTGCACTCTCCTTGAAATCGCGAGTCTTCTCCTCCTCACAGTCGCACAACCCAAAATCGCAGTAGCATACATCGACGCCACTTTCACTTGAGATCAGAAAATCAGAAGTGTCCATAACCACCAAGAACTTCTTCTCCATAGATCTGACGGCAAACCCTGCAAGAAACAACTTCTCAGAATCGCGCCACCGATTCCATGTTCTTCCTTTTTCAGAGATTTCAAAACCTACAAGGAAAGCAAAGAACCAGAAATAGATTCCTTAGTGCGACCCAGTAGCAATGTCGCACCATTAGCAGCGATGAGCAATCCTTCATTAGTTAGCCAAACCCACGTCGCGGTAGTGCACCATCTCACTTAGCCGCAGTAAGAGCCGGAAGGAACAATTTTCCCCAATTTGCTGAAATGCAATTAGGGTGGATTTGATCAACAACCACTTCTCAGATCTACAACCACTTAATCTTCATCCCTTCGTTTGATCTACAACCACTTCTCAGATTTTTAATCTCATTCAATTTGATTGAACCCTAAATCCCATTTCAGAAATCTAATATTATATTATTACATTTTACCAAAATTTCACGCAGGCCTAAATCATGCCACGTTTCAACTCTCACCATGTTACGTCTTAAAAATTTGACACATCAATCTTTTACCTGTGCAAAAATTTAATCCCGTTAACTAAATTTAACGGCAGTGACTTAATTGATTCAAATTAGCACTTATAAAGACTCAATTGAAAATTCTAATGAAAATGAGATCAAACTGAGAAAAATTTCACATAATAAAAAACAACTAAAAGGTTTAAGCTTAAGTGAGTGTTACGTATTAAATGTTAATATATGGTAATAAATCATGTGTGTCATTGATGGAAAGGTAAAAATTAAATTCGAAGTTTTAAGATAAGTTGGGAGGACTCTCATTAAGAAGCATAGGGTGGAAAGTAAACATCCATAAAGCAGTGTAATTAATTAGTAATTTAATTGTTCGGGTAAATTAATGAATTAGTATAATTACATATAAGGGATGGGTGTTGTATATTCAATGTTGTTGATTGTTGGAACTTGTGAAGCTTGGTAGGTGAAGGAAAAAGACTTGTCTTGAATTGATGCCAACAGTAAAACGTTACCCAATAGCACAAAAGAAACTTCCCTCATTAATTACATAAGACAAGACATTTTGTATTTCCCTTTTTAGGTATTTAATACTTTCATCTATGTTTTTTATGGAAGTTGAAAGGAAAGCTTCCTTTGTTTTATTTTAAAGTAATGCATTAACCAAAAATTATATCAAAATAGAGAAAATTAAAATAAAATATTTTAATTAGAATAATTGTACTTACTTTATTCTCTATATAGAAATGTTTGTAATCCACTTTTAGTTTTAAAATGGTTAATAGTTATCTTTTTATGTTTTTTATATAAAATAAATTCAAAATCTCAGATTTTTAACGACATTTATTTTTTCAATTTTTAATAAAGAAGACCTTCGCAAACCTTTGTACTATTAGTGCATGAACCTACCTTTTCTCGTTTTATTCATGGAAACGATAAAAGAAATAGTAAACTCTAAGTACTAGAAGAAAAACTAATAGTTGTTTCTTTCTATGGCTATTTTTATTTTTATTTTTTTGGAAATAATCTCGTTAAGATACCTCTAAACATTAAATATGATAATTTTTTAAGTAAGAGTTCACGTTGTGAAAGAACAATATCTTTAAATAAACTATTGAATAATTTAATTACAACAAATATTTATAATTCCATTTTACTTAAAAGTATATAAACCAATAAAATGATTAACTAGGTTTCCATATAAATACTTTTGGATATGAGGTCGAGATTAATGATTTAGGTTGTGTTATGTTATCTAAAAAATTCAAGTGATATCCAGTTGCTTAGATGATAAATGGAGAAAACACTTAGATGATAAAATTAATTTAATTTTTTATAGTTAGCTATTAACAGCGGTAACATACTTTCTTACTTCAAATCTTTATTTATAGGTTTTAAGGGAACTTTGAAGTAACAGAAACGGAAGGAGAAGAAAGGAATACACGAAGTGAGCTGCCTTACCGGAGGAAGTGT
>NW_025910244.1:0-29916 GCF_018835915.1 Vigna umbellata
GTCCGTACTTTTTCCCATGTCTTAAGCAAGGTTAATTTGACTCTTGCTTTGGAAATTTTGTTGGTATCTGCTTTGTAGGTTTGTTTAAGTTAGGCATTAACTCCCAGTTCAGTATGTTAAGACATCTCTCCAATTGGTCCATGAATGTGTTGAAAGAATGGCACACTTACTTCAACAATGGTTGACAAATTCCATACACACGTTGAATGATCTAAGGAAAGAAAACAAGAAAAGTGTGTGTGTATGTTCAAGGGCCTATATAGAATGTGTCTTATGATGACTTTCTACTGACCATCATTCCTAAAATATATGAGCTAGAGAGTTACACACCGAGACTGACTTACTCCAAACAAAAGTAGTACTTGTTTTATTGTGAATGGGGTTTGATCCTTCTAAGCTGTTACAGAGTGGATCCCTGAGGTTAACATTGTCAACTCCACCTGAGATTAGATATCGAGGACCGGTTGAATCCATTTCATTCTAGTCTCAACTAATATGCGAGACAAGTTTTATTATTGTCATTCCACAACCAAAACAAACCAACCCAACACAACAAAAAAAAAAACAATCCACCAAACCAAACCATAAAAACCCCAAAGCCACAAACACAAAATCAAATAAAAACGCCAAATCCAAAAGAACAACAACACAACACGTAAAAACAATGATCCATCAACAAAACTCCACTAAGCCTATTATGAAACTTGGTTGGGTTGTTGCAATACAGAACCAAGCCTAGAGGTCCGCAGTGATTCAGATGAGTGTTATGCGGACATGATCGCCTACGCAACTTGGCCAAATGTGCACAAGCATTGCATGACCCTGATGGTGATGTAGAATTAATTAGTAAGCCCAAGTACAAGAGTAGAGAAGAGAAGAGAAGAAGACATAATAAGAAGAAAAGAAGAAGAAGGAAGTGATTATATGCATGATGATGATAATGAAGAAGATGATGATGAAGAAGAAGAAAATGATGATGATCAAGAAGAAGAAGAAGATGAGTGACGATGATTGAATTTTAGAGCTCTCATTGTAGGCAAATTTTACATGCATTTCAAAAACATGTCGCATTAAGTTATTGATCAAAATACCATCGTTAAAAGTTTGTGCAATTAGTTTTACATTCACTTTAATTTGTATTGATCCTTCCTATTACAGTTTTTTACTGCTTTCACTTTAAATTTGTAACGATATTTCAATGCAGTCATGAGAGAGAAGGTCAGAACATCCTGATAAGGGAAAGGGGCACTAGTAGAAAAAGACCTTCTATACGAACCTATTATGACGGATGAAAAATTAATCCATTATAGATAGGACATATTATAACGGTATTTTTGTAAATCAGTTATAAATATAAATGCTGTGGACAAACTTTTAATAAGTTTAAGACATATATAGGAGACGTTAGTTTTGAATCAGTTATAATATAGACATGGTGCGTTTACAAACTTTTAAATAAGTTTAAGACATATTTAAACGTAATTTGGTAAAAATGATGTTATAAGTATAAAGATGGCGTGACAAACTTGTAATAACATGCTAAAAAAGGCCTCTTATTTGACTATATAAACGGAATTGTTAAAAATAAGATCTAATATCTCTCCTCGCGTCTATTCTTCACATTTCCTCTCCCTAGTTTCATTTTAGCTTTGCCTCTCACTCTCATTCTTCTGTTTCTGTTCGTCTCATCCTCCCCCCACGTCGCATTTCTCGTACTCCTCAGGCTCGCATTTCTCCGTCTTTACAAATTGGAGCAGGAATGGTGGCATTATTGTGGTGTTTCAGGGCTGCATTGAAGTAGTCACAGGTATGATTGGTGCACTGTGTTTGCATTTTTTTCGTTGATTGATTTCCCTTTTTGGTTTGTCTTTGGTCCAACTGGTTTTTGTTTCACAGGTATCGATCGTTGTTGTTGGGGGTATGTTGCGATTTGGCATCCTTGTTAGGTCGGAAACCTTAGTACCGAAGGTTCCCCTTGGTGTATATCGCGATTCCTATTTTTTGTGTGAGTGGCGTTTTGGAGGATTAGCAAGGTAAAGGGCGAGTGGGATTCATACGGGGTGTTCTTAAATTTTTGGTTCCGATTGCTTGGTGTGGCGTTCTCATTTGAGACAGTTTGAATTATTTTTCAGTGGGCATTGAAATTTGGGGTTTTAGGGTTGATGTTGGGAGAATGTGGGTGTGTTGTCTAGGGTTTGTGTTTTCTGTGTTGTTGACCTTTTTTCAATTTTTTTTGACTTTCGTTGGAGGACACTGAAATTTAGGCCTTTGATGATATTTTGCCTTTGGATTAGTCTTTTCGAAGAAACCAGAAAACTATAAAGACCTCCGATTATTTAGTTGGTGTGTGTAAGTAACTTGGTAAGTGTAGTAGTTAGGGAATACATTATCTTGTGTTCTTTGTTTTATTGTAGCAAAATCATGAGTCCCTGCTTTGGATACCAAATGCTTGTTGCTTGGTGTCTATGTAAAAGAGTTGAGGATATGAACCTTTGTATTCTTTCAATTTTGGGTTCTATGGCCTGCCGATTTTTCTGGTAATGTAGGGTTGGACTGTGGAGACCTTGAAGCCTCTAGTTTTTTGAAGGAAATATTGATCCTTTTTGGTTACAGCACTCCAACAAAAGTTGTCCTGGACTGAATTCCACAGCAACAGAGCATGAACAGAACAGAAAGAATATGATGGTACTGATTTCTATGAAGCATTGTACATAAGCATGGGGTATAGGGGATTCTTTTGTAGGATTTTGAGGGCCTTATTAGGACCAATTCTAATTTGGGGGGAAACCTTGAGACTTGGCTTAGCCTGCTAGGCTTCTTAACGAAATGTGTTTCAAAAGGGTCGTGCCAATTTGTAGTCCAAATTTTTGTCTTCATTGGGGGGAGAAGGCCGCAATCAATTTTTTTGACTGCTAAATGACTCATTGTTTTTTTTCATTGCTAGGGCTGCAAGGCTTTGGCACAGACAGGTCAACTACAAGGCTACACACTGAACGAACAAAAACCCACCTAGTCCATCTTCTTGGAGGCATGTGAACAAAGTTCAAGTTAGAAAACCTGCACCCCTTCAACTGAGTAAAGCTTTTGCAAGGCTGCTTTTTCAAAATGAGTACTTTGTGAATCAGCAACAGCTGGCTATTCAATCAGCATTTGAGTTCTACTTATTCTGCCCTCTTGCCTTGACTTGAGGGTATGTTAGAAGGTGGTTTATTGTGTGAAATGCTTATGCATGAATGTTTACACTTCAAGGGTTTTTTTCTTCCTAATACACATTTTTTTACCTTTCGTGACTTGGATTCTCACTTTTTATCGTCCATTTGCAAGATAGTTGTTACAACTTTTAGTTTTAATAGTAATTTGTTGATATATCTGGGTGAATAATCTGTGAGATTGTTTCTTTTGAAAGTGTGTAACATTTCTATTTGTCTAAGGATTCTTTCTTAAGAGTAACTGAAAAATTCAATGAGTTATTTTTTGGACTCTGTGTTATTAAGTTTCTCAGTCCTTATTACAAGGAAAATATCCAGTTAACTCTTATGTTCAGTGACAAAAGATTGTTTTAAACCTAGTTTTTCTAGTTAGATTATGCTTGTATTACCAAAACTCCTGTGCCTATGTGTAGGTGATCATTAATTTTTTTTGTATATATCTTTTATGCAAAGGGTCCTATAAATGAATAGAAATAATCTCAGACTTTTTTTTCGTTTTTCCCTCTCTCAATTAGATATACATGTCCACCAATGTTTGAATCTTGTCTTTTATTGGAATGAGAAAGCTAATTATTATGAACAAGATTCTTCGTGCCGTGCGTGGGCGCTCTTCACTACCTTGTTAACATATATTAGTGGCCTTCCCTCTCTCTATGCCTAAACGTCTGGTTTTGTCAGTAACTGTATTTTAATTCTTGTAAATCATTTTTATATCTCATGGTGATATTTTGGATTCTTGATTAGATATTGACCTATTCATCCCCGATTCATAGAAGTATATTTCAAATTTTGAGATTCATACCACTCAAATTGATTATGATAAAAAGTAAACACATGAGCATTATGTTAATAATGAATTTGCAAGGATGCATGAAGAATAAAGTTGAATTATGTGAACTAACAAATGTTTATTTATTGGAAAAAAAAAGATGGGAAATTACTCTCATATTTTACTATTTATATCCATTAATTTTATTTTAATTTTACATTTGTTTTTGCAGGGCTGGTTGTTGACCTTTTTTTGTTGTGTTCCTATTTCAAATTTCAAGTAAAGACCTTCATATTACAAGATGTTGTATTCAGTTGCTGGTTTAAATGCATTTTTCATATGTGTTTCATTACAATTTTAATTCTATATTTTTATTTGTAGACTTTATTTTAAGTGTTAGTAGAATTTGGCTACAATTCAATAGTGTATGTACTTAATGTACATATTTGGATTTAATTATAGTTTCATATATAATGGTATTAAATTATTAGATAGTTAATGTTTGAAATGATTGCTATTTTGTTAATATCATTTTAAATTTGTTTATTTGAAGTTATATTGATTTATTGATTGATGTATTATTATAATTTTATTGGGTCCAAATGTAATATCAATTTTTTTTTGAAAAAACATATTTGCGTACTCACCTGTCCAGTTATTAGTTCCCTTTGTAATGCACTATATCCGTATTAGATCCTATATTATAACGTCCCCAAACTTCTCTCTTCCTTCTACCTCCCCCCCTTTATAACGCACAAATGAAAATTTGTCATAATAATTGCGCATATTATGACGGACTTTAGAACTATGATATAATATGTCACATATTATAACATAATTTTCTGCTACGTTATAAAATGCGGCAGACTTACTATATCGCCCAGAACTATGTCCCCAGTAACTACGTTATAAAAAGTCATTTTGTACGTTATAAAATGTCATTTTTCCACTAGTGGGGGTAGCAAGTCCTAAAAAGAGGCAACGACAGGCACCAAAGTATGTACTTAAGGTGCCTGCTACACTACCTATGACTGTTGCCCCCAGTCCATCATCTGTCGGCCCTTCTCCTACCCTAGACGTACAACTCCTCCTACCCCTGTAGTATACCCTCCTCCTACCCCTTCAGTACACCCTCCTCCTACCCTTGTGATGGACGAGCGTCCAAGGAGATGACGAATGTGCGTGTCGCGAGCTCCTTCGAAGCTTCCTCCAGAGATGAACGCAGCGGAAAGTAAACGAAGCTCTAAATTGAGAGTGACTGGAAGGAAACACCTGAGAGAATCAAATCGAATTGCAGAAAACCCTAAAATCATGAACGAACCAGAAAAAAGAAGGAAAACTCAAAATGAACCGATTAATCGGTTCAAACTCAAGATTGACCGGTGGAAAAGGGTTAGGTCGAAGTAAAAGAGGGTTCAATCGGTGGAAAATGGAAAGCGATGTGAAGAGAGGTGTTTAAACGGTCAAAATATGAACAAATGGTGGGAAGAGGCTGTGGTGAGGGAGAAACGAGAATGACGAAGTGAATCTGTGAGGATAGAAGACTCACCGTGAAGAACAATGGCTGGCGACGAGGGCTCGAGAGAGAAATGTTCTCGTGAAAGAAGAAACACAAAAAAATGAAGACGCGCAAGGTGCAGTGTGGTGTGGTTGAAGCGCTGAAGATGTGGCAGCGAATGAAGAGGTGGAGGAAAGGAACGCTGACGCGTGGCCAAGAGGTGTTGACGCACGTGTGGAATGGAAAACGAAAGTGAGAGAGGTGCTTGGAAGGTGGCAAAGGAGTCCTTTGGACTCTCTAGCCTATGACTTTCAAGAGAGAATAGTTTCTAATTCAGAAAACTCAATTCTCATTAATCTCAAAAGTGCTAATACAGAGAGGAGCTAGGTATTTACAGTAACCCATGCTCCTTACAAGCTAAAATACATGCACAATAAAATGTGAAAACTACAAAAAGAAGACACTGAGAAAACACATCAGGCAGGATTCCATCACCTTGCAGCAAACATTCTTCCTCCTCCTACCCTCACTCCTCCTCCTATGATTATTACCCCCACTCCTCCCCCTATGATTATTACCCCTACTGCTTCCCCTGACCCTACTTCTATACCTTCCTCATCTTTTATACCGCCTTTTGAGACTACCACACCATCTGCTGATCCAGATTCAGCTAATGATGGTGATGGTGTTGACCCGCCTCTCCATGATCGACCATGGATTGAGCCAGATGGTAAAGGGTAAGACTTTAATCCCTTTTTTAACCATTTTGATGTTTAAAGTTTGTCTTACTTCAAATGCCTTTTATTTCTTTATATGCAGGTTTATTCCATCCAGGGTTGCTTCCTAGGTCATCGCACGATCAATTAAGCAACAGTTTTTAAGTCCATGGCCTACTTGGAGAGCAATACCTAACGACGACAGAAAGTCATTCTGGCAGCGTTTTCAGGTGAACAACCCATTAAACTAATTGTCATTCTTATTTTAGTATGTTCATTAATCAATGTTTATTTTGTTTAATGTAAAAGATGAAGGTGCAGTGGAAACCTGAACATGAAACTCAAATACAAAGAAATTTCCACATGAAAGCATCTTATCGGCTGTCAGAGATGTTTAGGGATGCCCGCAATGTAGGGGAGCACCCTTACTGGTTGGGCGAGCACATTTGGAACTCTTTACTCGCTCATTGGAATTCAGTAGAGTTTCGCAATAAGTGTGCTACAGCCCAGAGTAACAAAGCTTCTGAAAAGGGTGGCACCTTGCATACTGGTGGGTCGATCACGGTTCATGAGCATGCCATTCGTATGGTAAATTTTCAATACTTTTGTGCAAACTATACAACATCAAGAAAAGGTACTCTAAAGCACCAACCTTCTTCTTCCACTACTACTGCTGAAGACACCATCGAGCGCTTGACACAGCTACTACAACAACGTGACCAGGAAAATCTTGAATTGAGAGAAAATTACATTGACTTGAGAACCGAGTTTACAAACTTCAAGTCACTGCTCATGAAAGCGCTGCCTGATACTTCAGACATTCATTCCACTGTCCCTCCGACCCAACCACGACCCTCTCCATCACCCGCTGTTCCTCAACAGCCCACATCAGTCCAGCCCACACCAGTCTGGCCCACACTAGTCCAGCGCACATCAATCCAGCCATCTACAGAGCAACAGGATGATGAGGATCATTCTGATGATGACTATGTAGATTTTTAGTTTTATTTTGTTAATGAACATAGTTGTTAGACCATTTTTTATTTTACATTAGGATTTTGTTGCATTACATTTGCTAGATGAACATATTGTTTTATGTTTAATGTTTGATTTTCAAATACAAATGATGTTATTATATGGTTGTTTACTTCATTAATGATTGGATGTTTTTGTATATTATGGAGGTCTGTCTGTGGTTTGAAAATGTTATACAAGTTTGTCTATGCTGTGAACATATTATGCACGTTTGTGTGGTTGGATAACAAATACAAACATCAGTAACTTCTGCATGGTTTTTACCGAAGCCTGTACCGAGGGCTTCTACCCTTCGGTAATAACCGAGGGCTTTAGGCCTTCGGTAATTACCGTTACCGGAGGCTTTTGCCCCTCGATAATTACCGAAGGGCAGAAGCCCTCGGTAAATGTTAGCGACAAGAGAATTACCGACGATGCTTTAGCCATCGATAAGCCTTCGGAAACAGCTCATTACCGACGGTTTTTGGCAGTTACCGAAGGATTGTAGCCTTTGGTAATGCCCTTATTTTTTGTAGTTTTTTTACATTCATTTGATACTATCCTTACCTATTTTTTCTCCTTTTTTTGAAAAAATACAAAATTTTACACTTGTATGACTATTTTACCTTTATATTTTGTGTCAAATGAATGTAAAAGTGTGTTATGATACCATTTCTCAAATTATAATGAAATTACAATGATAATAGTTTTGGTCCCAAATATTACTTAGACAATAACGTTGTTCCATAAATTTACTTTAAAAATACTAGTAATTGTCTTTTTAAACTTTCTCCTCCATATTGATAATTGCTAAAGTCTAAGTCTAAATAATATACTTTTTATATTGTCATATAATTTAACATTGGTATATGTTCTAAATTGTTTGATTTTATAATAATATTAAAAGTCCTATTTAAGAAACTTATAAGTGATTTCTTAACAGTACACAAAATATGATGATAAGCCATGCTCTTTTCGTAACTTTAAATATATGGTGACTTTATTAGGCTCTTTTTGTAAGACATGCTCGAATTTATTTTATTTGTTTTTTCTAAGGTAAACCATGTATTAATCAATGGAATATAGAGGGCATTTCTACTCATGGCATTAGTAAGTGATAAAACAACATAATAATTTTGAGACATTAAGCATACAGGAGTATTTCATTTTCTTATAGAAATGTATTCTTATAGAAAGAGAATTTCTTGAACTGAAAATTGCAGATAATACACTAGTGCAAAACCAGGATTCTAATATGCGCTTCGGTTTTCACACAACCGAAGCATAAGAAAACGCGATAACATTTTTGTAATTTCAATGATTTTATAGGCCTCGGTTCAAGGGGAACCGAGGCAAAATAACCTTATAGGCCTCAGTTTAAGGGGAGTCGAGGCATAAAAGCCTGCAAAATCCTATGTGTCCCCATTAAATTTTTTATTTTTTTCAAACACTTTAGGCATCGGTTAAGCAGATAACCAAGTCAGTATCTCTTGATATTTTCTCGTGCATGAGCGTCTTCCTCTCCCATCTCCCATTTCCATTTTCTTTTTCTTGTTTCTCTCTCTTCTCTACGCTTCAACCTTAAAGCGCTTCTGCTGAAGCCACAACACAGCAACCACCACCAGGACGCCCGCTCAGGCCTTGGAATCGACCTTAACGAGATCCCTTTGCCTTCCTCCTTGATCACCGAAACCCTACCAGACTCCGTCACCGACGTCGTCCTCACTTATCACGAGAACCCCAGGCCACCGCCGGGAGCCCCCACTACCCTTCAAAGCAGTGACCTCGCTCCTTGCGCTGCCTGCTCTAAGCCCTGCCCTGTCACCGCCGAGAGCCACCACCACCTCGTCGTGTGCGACGGCTGCAAGCGCGACTTCCACCTTGCCTGCGAGTGCGTCGCCTCTGGAGTAAAGAGCAAGCAGTGGCCGTTGGGAGTGAAGCAGCTTCTCGATAACCGCTCCTAGGGTTCTAATCCAGATCCCCATCCCCAATTTTAGTGTTGCATGGTGAAAAATCTTAGATCTATATTGCTTCAGTTGTTATCCATTTTCTTTCCTTTTTTTGGTCTTTCCAATCATTTGGATAATTTTTTTGTTGTATAATAACTTGATTAGGGTCAGGGTTCGAATTTGATCATCAACAAATTTGGCCAAAACAATCTGGGGCAAGGTTTTCATGCTTTGGTGATTCATACTTGGTTTGCGATGGCGACCAATTCTGGCACCAAATACGTCTCAATGAATCTAAACAAGTCCAATGGTCAGCATTCCACCTCCCTTGAATTCGTCCGACCGTAGCGCCTAGGAGCCGTGGTGGTTCCGTCACGGCCACGCAGTTCACACAAGGTTGGGCTCAAGCTTTCCGTTCCGGCATAGATCCCATCACCATTGCATTAATTTAGCATTTTCTTTCATGTTTCTTTTATTAATTTCACTTCTTATGCAGATGTTTTTTCCTGTTTGATTTGTCTAGTAGTGAGACACTTTTATTTCCAATTTAGAGCAATTGGGTGAATTTATTACATTTCCTAATTGAGAGAAGAGATTGAAGATTTTTCCCGAGTTTAATTGATATATATTTGAATGGAAGTGAAGAAATTGACACCTGCTTAATAGTGTTGTACCTAGCCGTCCTAAAGTTAAATGCCTTCTAATTCTCAAGCTTTCCGTTCCGCCATAGATCCCATCACCATTGCATTAATTCAGCATTTTCTTTCCTATTTCTTTTATTAATTTCACTTCTTATGCAGATGTTTTTTCCTATTTGATTTGTCTAGTAGTGAGACACTTTTATTTCCATTTTAGAGCAATTGGGTGAATTTATTTCCTTTCCTAATTGAGAGAAGAGATTGAGGGTTTTTCCCGAGTTTAATTGATATATATTTGAATGGAAGTGAAGAAATTGACACCTGCTTAACAGTGTTGTACCTAGCCGTCCTAGATTTAAATTCCTTCTAATTCACAGGCTTCATGTGAGAGACAAAGTAAGATTGAGAAGCATGTTCTTGAGTGAAAATCCAATCTAGATATACTTATGAAGGTTTTTTTATATTTTTGTATTGTGAGTAATCTCTTGTTTTTAGGTTTTTTGTTCTGTAATTCTGATTAAAATGTGCTTGTGTAGATTTGGGTGATCAAAGTTCAAATTTGAAAAGACTTTCATGAGATAAATCGCCTGAGTCTGAGATAAATTAAGGTAAATGTGTGGTTTATGTTATATGCAGTTTAATCTTTTATAGTTTTTTTTTTTGCTTTGATGACTATGGATTTTTTGGCTAAATCTGTTGAAAGTCTACTATTGGACTAGACCCACTAAACCCACTTGTTTTTATCTATGGTTTTCTTCTTTTTCTTTTTCTTTTTCTTTTGAAACAGAGAATTCAATTGATTTTATTTTCAAGATCGAAAGATTTAACAAAATGGTTGCAATTGAAAAGGTCATGATCTTAATTTTTCACTCCAGAATATATCCCTTAGAAGATATAGTGGTCTTTTGGTGGAGCAGAGATATACTGTTATTTCCTTTGGACTTCCTACAGGAAGCTAAAATCATAGAATAGATACATAAAACGTGTATTTGGTTTCTGCCTCGTGTTGAAACTGTAGAATGTGTGTGAAAAACATGTAAAAGTTAACCGTCGAGGAAGTTTCCAACAACTTTGTAGAATGATATCTGAAAGAAAAAAACCCTTTTACTACCTCGGTTCAACTCTAAATTGAGACACAAGACACCCCTCTACTGCCTTAGTTCACCAACAACTGAGGCCAAAAGTCTGGCAAAAAAAAAGGTAAAAAAGGAACACCCTCTACTACCTCGGTTGCATTTGAACCGAGGCAAAAGCATACACCTTTTTCCTTGGTTCTCCTTTTTGCCTCGGTTCTGAACCGAGGCAAAAAGTGGTAGACTTTTTACCTCGCTTGTATATACCTCGATTGCAGAACCGATGCGTATAGGAAAAAATAACCGTTGTGATATTTGGAGTTGTGAACAAGTCTCAGGGCTCTTCAATATCTACTAAAGTTGATGAGTTGCCTTCTACTTTCCCTCCAAATATACAGCCACAGCCCTTTAACTCCAAACATGTTACATGGAAGAGAGCTTGCCAAAGACTATCTGGGGAGTACACATCTGAAGAAACAACAAGCATAACTAGGCACATTGTAAGTCCCTATATTAAAACCATATGATCTCCCATATGTGATTAACCTCAAAACGCTTCTCTCATTATTGATGCAGACTACGAGTTGTTTAGTGATGATGCCCTACATTGCTTGGTGGCATTAGGTAATTTATCTTATTACATTGTCTATATGGACTTGTTTATTAAATTATATTCCTTGATATATTTTACAAATATTATTTGGATAACTTGGGTAAAATGTATACATTAGGGTCAACTATATACCATGAAACCATTACAGATGATATGATGAGGGTGGTGGTTGTAGACGTACGAGATGCTACAGCTCGAGTCCTTGTGCCCACTCAGGAGGTTTAGACAATGGGATAGGTCCCTGGAAATTTTATCCTTTGGCCCGTTAAATTATCAAGAGCAATTGTAAAGGAAGTAATTGTTTTAATTACGCACTTTGTTGTTTTTATCGGTAATACTAATCTTTTGTAAGTTTTTAAATATGTAAACCAGGTTGAAGCTGTCAGAACCATTAAATTCCCCATCTTAGTGGGAAACGTGTATCTACAAGAGGGGAATGAGACTCAGGAAGTGGAAGACAGGTGGCTGCAGGAGAGTGGACGATCGGTTTGCTGAGGGAATATATAATCTAAAATTTTAAAAGCTGGTTCCATTTTCTGCATGCAATCTTCTCCTCCAAACCTTCTGAACTCGTTTCTCCTCCTTCTCTCTAACTTCTCTCTAAAATTATCATCTTTTCCTCCATTAATTCTCACATTTTCTTCCATCTGATCATCCATCAGAGTGTATGTAAGGTTGTTGGTGGCAAGGATCCTCCTTTCAACCGATCGTTTAGTGGTTTGAAGTGGTAGGTTCTTTTACTTCTAAGAAAATCTAGTTTTTGGGTACGTGCAAGTTTAGTTTCTGGTTGCATGTAGTTGTCTTCTTCTTTTTCTTCAAATCTGATCATATTTTCGGTCTTTGGGTTGGTTCGTTTCTTTAAACAGTGAATCTTAGCGTTTGAGTGTTGGTCGTGGTGCAAAGTTTGTATTGTGAGCGATCGGTTTGTTAAGAGGTAAGGGAAGCTATTAAATTTAATTATGCATGTGATGATGTTGTGTATGTATGGAATGAGTTGATTGATGATTTGTATATGAGTGTATGAAATGTATGTTTCTGGGTTGTTGGTGGTTCTGTATAAGTCTATAAGGATTTTGCAAAAATTATGCAGAAAAGTTGGATGTTCGGTCTCAACCGTTCGGTCATGTTCAGTTAATAAGTTATCAATAGAGTTATCATTTTAGCCTTACCAGTGTATCACCGTTCGGTTCATAGGAAGTGATTAATATTTCAAGTGTTGATGGTTATATACCTTTATAATTAGTTTTATTGGATTAGGTATTTTGGTTTGTGATAGCTCATATATTATTATTAGTAGACTTTATACTTAGACTAGGCTTAAAATACGTTCGTTTATGATCAGATACAAGTTTATGTGTATTTCAGCTAAAATGTCCTAACGTTCGGTTTCCTTAAAAGTACTAGGTTTGATGAATAGTTTGTAGGAGTAATCATAAGTGTTCGGTATAAGCTCTAGACGTTCGGTTTTGTCAAATAGTGAAATATCGTTCGGTCTTACACCAAGGGTCAATAGTTATAAGTGTTAAGTATAAGCTCTAAGGCTTCGGTTTTATCAGATAATGAAATAGCGTTCGTTATTGCGTTGAGAATAGTGAAATACGTTCATTCTTGTGTGGAGGATAGTTAACTATGATTCGGTCTTATATTAAGTATTTGGTTTGATTAGAGTGTTCTATTCTTAAAAATGTGTTCGACTCATGTCAAAGTTCTAACTATTAAATAAACGTTCGGTCATATTCGTCTATTGTTTTGATCCTTTCCATTTGGTTGTAATTAAGGGTGGTGTTATTTGAGCGTTCGGTCTTCTTATGTAAAATGTTTTTTGATCTTTAAATGGTGATGTTATGGCTTGGTGCTGGTTGCTTATTACAACAATGATCTATTATGTATGGGAAATATTATTGGTATTCAAGTAAAAGTTTATGTTTCAAGTAATGTGGAAGAGAATTCCGGGGAGGAATGTCTAAGTGTAAGGATAATGTTGTGGTAAAGTATGAATACGGATAGTAAAATTCATGGAGTTCATCATGATATTCTGATGATTACCAGTTCTCAAGTAGAGATGGGTAAGTCATTGTCTGAGAATAGCAGGAGGTCCTAGCCCATAGGTTCTTGGGTGAGTTATAACGGACTAACCTCAGGTGGCAGCTGATGGTTTTCCAGTTACTACACCACCCGAGTGCACGAACGGCCTCAAGCTACGTATTCATACAATCCGGATGGTCAAGTCAAGTGTCAGTTGTGCAATGAATCATGATATTCAAGTTATGTATGATATTTCCGTTGGCTCTTGTATGCTGTAGCGTTCGGTTTGTAATGATTTATAGTTTTATTACATGTATGGATGCATGCTCAATTGAATTATAGTAGCTTACCCTTATTTTCTGTTTTTATCCATGTTGTCGTTCGGTTTTCTATTGCAATGATCATCCTTGTTGGATGTGAGCAGAAGGAGAAGAACTTACGTTGGAACAGGAGCTGGACGGTGAGACTCCTGCTGAATAGGAGATGATTGTTCGGTCATATAGTGTAGATAGTTTTGGTGAACCGACCGTTCACTATTTTGTTCTGTAAATATAATCGTTCGGTTATTTCGGTAGTAGTATAGGAAGCTCTTGTAAAGTTCAAAAATTTTATGGTTATTTTTGTAATAACTGTAAGTTGGACTTTATTATTGTAGTAACTGTTCTATCATATTATTAAATGTTGACACCTGTATATAGTTATGTGCTATATTTTTGGGATGTTACAGAAGCACAAGGGCAGGATGAATGAATTGCTACAACAACCGCCACATCAAACAATTCTGGACCAACTTGGTGTGTTGGCAGTGAAGATCTCCCTTTCTCCTATAGAGTTACAAATGCCTCTTGAAGTCACAAATAGAACATCTTCGCTCTCTTTCTTCATATGTCAGAGGCATATTTTTGAAATTCTTTCTGGCATTGATATGTTATGTATATCAATACTACAACTTTGGTTGTTGTAAGTAAATTTCTACAATAATGAAGTTTAAATATATTCAATATTATATTCTAACATTATTCATTTTCAATGTTTAAGGTATTTACATCGATTGAGCATTGAAAGGAAGAATGATCAAATTTATGGTTTTATTGACCCTGTTGCCATTCAAGGAGTTGGGTGTAAAGGTGAAGAGGTCCAAAAGTACCCATTAGAGGCTTCTGAAAACGGAAAAAAGTAAGTGTACTTAGCACCTTATTTGCTACAGTAAGTATATAATTTTTATTAATAAAATTCTATTTATGTAAATGTTATTTAACACTTATTGTTTGAATCTGTAGGGGTCACCGACAATTGTTACTAATTCTTCCTCAACAGTTTCTTATGGTTCTCTCGTGTTCACTGCACAAAAAACCTCACACTTTGATAATTAAAAGTACACTAATGTCATAAGTTTTTTAATAATTTATTTGTTGTGTACACATAACTGATTTTAATAAGTTCCTTAGGACTCATTTCAATGTACATTTAACTTTATAAAGTGGTTGAGGCCTATTCAAGGTGATGAGTCATTATTTTGTACTATTCACTTAACTTTTCGCACCAAATTGTGTTAGTGAATTATGTCTAATTCTCCATTATTGTCTCATTTTCACTATTTGGGTTTAATTTGACTAATAATTCTTATTTTAATTAGTTTAAATTATTTGGGCTTAATTATTCTAATTATTATTTGCAAGAAAATTTTGGAAACATATTTTGGGACAACAAGGTGTGACCACATCAAAAATTGTGTTTAATTTCATTTTGTAGTTTTAATTATTTTAGTTTTGGGTCAAACTTTATGACTTTGGACCCATTTTAGGTCAATTTTAGGAGAAGCCCATACTAAGGGCATTTTCGTAATTTGGGGGCTATAAACCCCAAATAAAATTTCACTTTCTTCCTCCATCTCATTTGGACGTTCTTCTTCTTAGGTTTTGAGGAGAATTGGGTGTTCTTCTTCTTCCCCCTTTTTGGGGGTTTTAGGTTTTGTTCTCTTTCCCTTTCTTGTAATGAATGATTTACGTTTTGAATTGCAATTTCAATTTCATTTCTCGCTTTCATTTTAGATTCTAGTTTCATTTCTTGCTTCACTTTCCAGCTTCCATTTCCATTCCATCGTTGAATTCATGTTCTACTCCGTTTGCCATTTGATTTTTGCATTCCAGCTTTGATTTTCGTTGTGCATTTCCGTCCAATATTGTTTTTCGCTTTGGGTTTTCATTCTGCGTTTTAGCCAAGTTGTTCCTTTTACTACATTGACTGTAATATTGTTCAGTCACTGTTCACCCTATTCGGCTTGTTCTCGTTTGTTTTCTTGTTTCTGATGTGTTGTAGTGTTTTCATTTTGATCTAATTAGCTTTTTATTACTGTAATATCATTCGACTTTCTCCTGTATGAACTCGTTCGACTTAATTGCAACTCAGTTTTTCATTCTAGTTTCCATTCTCTTGCTCATTTTCATTCCCTTACTGATAATTTGTACCATTCAGTTTAACTACTATTACGTCCGATTTTAACTCTTCCGTCCGGTTTTTCTTTTCTCCCTTACACCGGCTTTACTTCCTTGTATCGAACGACTTCTTACACACTTCGTTGTTAGAAACGTTCGGTCCTTTTTGGTACAGTCCGAATTCACTATAGTATAGTTCGGTTCACTTTCATTGTGTTCAGTTTCTAGCTTTTCCTTCATGCTTTTCTTTGCTCTCCCTCATACCGGCTTTACTACTTTGTACCGTTCGGCTTCTAACACACTACAAAATTAGAACCGTTCGGTTTCACTTTAGTATAGTTCGGTTCACTTTCATTCCGTTCGGTTTCTAGTTTTTCCTTCCTACTTTTCTTTCCTCTCCCTCATACCGGCTTTACTACTTTGTACCATTCAGCTTCTAACACACTGCACTGTTAGAACCGTTTGGTTATTGTTAGTACAGTTCGGCATCACTAATAATACCGTTCGGCCTAAATGTTTTCAATTATGTTTGGTTGTGTTAATTTCGTTTTAATGTTAGCATAAGTGTGCTTAGTTGGTCATTAGCAAAATTGCATTGTTCCATGAGATTTATGAGTTGAAAGTTGTTTAGGCTACTCTGATTTGACTCAACATTCAATATGTTTTGTGCTTGCGATTGGGCATACGCTTAGTTGCCTAATCAGTCTTTAATCTTCGCTTAGTTGATTGGACTGCATGGTGCAGAATTGATTGAACTTGTGCATTGCATTTGCTTAGTATGCAATTATGAAAACATGGTTAGTCTTCGCTTAGTTGGTTAACTTGTGTTGGATTAGGAGTTAAAGTAGTGTTTATTGTTGCTAATTTGTGATTGGAAGCATTGCAATTGAGCTAGTAACCAACCATTTTTAATAACTGTGTAATTTGTAGTTCTTGTTGATTTAATTTTATTTAGCACAAATCTTCACAAGCCCCCCAATTCGTGTATGAACCTTTGACAGAGTAAGTTGGTCCTTGAGAGACGACCAAGGAGTCACTACCTAGTTTATACTGCATTTAATTGCATATTAATTTGAGTCGGGTACGACCTCGATCAAATTTTGGCGCCGTTGTTGGGGATCGACAGTTCGGTCTTTGGTTCTTTGTTGTGTTAGTGTGTGTTATGTGTGGGCTTTTGTGTGTGCGTGTTGCGTATGTTGTGTTTTATTTTTTTCATAATTTTGAGCATTTCCCTTCTACCTTCCCCCTTCCTTCTACATGTCTACCCATTTTAGTTATGTGCATAGTTCTTATTCTGCCAGTCCCTCTGATTATGATTCCCTTTCTGCATCTAATTCTACTTTTGATTCTGATTTCTATTGTGATGATTTCCATGCTGAGAACAATATGGCTCATCCTCCAAATCATGAGAGTGTTGTTTGGGAGGCGGTTCCACCTACTAAGGATAATGCTCATTGCGTTCTCAACACTGGACTGATACATTTGTTGCCTAAGTTTCATGGTTTTGCAGGTGAATGCCCACATAAACATTTGGAGGAGTTCCTTATCATTTGCTCTACAATGAGACCTCCACATGTCCAAGATGATCACATTTTCTTAAGGGAATTTCCGCATTCACTAAAGGAAGTAGCAAAGGATTGGCTTTATTGTCTACCTCCAAGATCCATCACTGCTTGGGAAGATCTTAAGCGACTATTCTTAGATGAATGCTTCCCTGCTCAGCATCATTTTTATCAGTATGGTCATAGCACTAATCCTGGATGGAATGATCCTAACCTGGGATGGTATGGTACTCCACAGCAACATCAATATCAAGAAGTCCCATCTTAGAATACTTGTATGCCTCCACCAGTCCAGTAATAGCAGAATCAACAACATGATGCTCCTACCAAAATAGCTTCTCAACCTTCTACTTCTGAGCCTACATTGGAGAGTTGTTGAAGCAAATGACCATGCAGAACATTCAGTTCCAACAAGAGACCAAAGCGTCAATTTAAAGTTTGACCAATCAGATGGGGCAGATGGCCACTCAGTTCACTCACGAACAGTCTCAACATTCCGAGCGATTACCATTTCAGACTGTTCAGATTCCGGAAGATGTCAGTGCCATAAACATAGGAAATGGGAACCAAAGTCATGTGTTTCTTGTGCCACCTACTTTCCCACATTCATATGTCACTACTCTTGCACCTAAGGAGGTTGATGAAGATATTGATAAAGATTTTGAGGATCAGGCATGTATGAGCAACACTTTTGAGCCAGGTAGACCATCTTCATCTTCCATTAGTAGTTATGATTTGTTGATGTCTCCTATTCAAAAAACCTACAGGGAAGATAAGGTAAACATACCTAAGATTGATTCTGTTGTTGATGATCATGTTGTTGATAGGTATGTTATTAATGATTATATTGTTGATGAGTATGCTTGTAATTTTAACTCTCTCCATGATGAGAACCACTTTTTGCCATCCTATCTAAATACTGCATATCCATGCATTGAACATGAATCTGAGTCTGTTATTGTTGATATTGCTTCTAAATCTATAAGTGATTCATGTTCTGAGAGTATTTCTAATGTTCAGTCTAATACATTGGGATTGGGTGTTATACCTCTGCATATCAATTCTTTGGAGCCATATTGCACTAACCCTATTGCAGGAGGTGCACATGAATTTGACCAAAAAACACCCACAGTTGAAAACAAAGGTGCATGCATACACAAAAGGTTGAAGACCAATAAGCACCGGCTGAACCCGCTCTTCAACAACCCTTCCTTCTTAGATCCAACTGTGGAAGACATTTCCATGCTCAATCAGATTTGGCAGATGAAGCAGTTCCTCAAAACTTCCTTCTTGGATCCAATGGTGGAAAATATTTCTCTGCTAGTTCAAATTTGGCATCTTCCACCATGACTTAGGGGAGTTTTCTTTTCCTTTCTCCCTTGCCCACTTTTATTGCACTTGTCCATGATTTGTTGACTCTTCTGATTGCTGATCTTATGCTTATGACAAATTGAGGACAGTGTGTAGTTAAAGTGTGGTCTATTTATTGGGGGAGATTTTTCTTTGTTTAGGCTTTTGTTTGTTTAGATTTTTCTTGTTATAGGTTTCTTTTGTTTTGTTTTAAGCTTGTGTATGTGTACAGTTTTGCATGTTTCTCTTGATTTCTGGATTTTGTTCAGGTTGTAGGCTTGTCCTTCACTTCATTGATACTTATGGTTTGAAATCCTTGCTTTTCTCTGAATCGAAAAATGATTATGATGCTCGAGAGGTTGGTTTGATTGTGACAGAAATACCCTGTGGGAGAATTTGAGCCCTTTGATGTTCTTTCTTGTGTGTGATATAACTCTTGATTGCTTGCACATATGCCTTGGCTTGACTCTTGTTGATAATTCTTGATTGATATGCATGTTTTGAAGTGATAAAGGAAATTTTGTTCTTGAGCCTCTCTAGCAAAATAAGCTTACCCGGTTGTAATCTGTTGATAACCCCTTTGAGCCTAAGCTTTCCCTGGTTCTTTGTTTTCAAGCTCATTAATTAGCCTTAAGTGAAAAATCATGATTACCTTAACCTTAAGGAATTTTGGAGCTTTGGAAATGTTTTGGGAACAAGTGTGGTCTTCCTGGGGATTCTTGTGAATTGGCTAGTTGGTTCCTCTTCTTGTTTGTTTTTGTAGATATGTTGTGTATCTTGTCTCTTACAATTGTGTTCTAAAAAAACAAGAGAAAAGAAAAGAGACAAGACAAGAAAAGAAAGGAAAATACAAAAAAAATCAGAAAAATAAAAAAAATTGAATACTAGAGTCAGGAAGAGGATTGAATTAGAGGTTTTTAGTGTGATTCGATTGTATTTTCACTTGTTCCCCATTGCTCCATTATTCTTTTTGGTTTGCAGCTAGTTATCCACATTTTATCCTCCCTTTTCCTTGGTCCATTACAACCATGAAAAAACCTTTTGATTTGAACATGCATAACTTTTAAGTGTTGTTATTAAAGGCTTGCTAAGTCTGTTTGTGTTTGCTTTCTTGAGTGCATTGAGTTGACATTGTTTACCTTAGACACTTGAGAGAAACAATGATAGTGCATCTGTGAGATTCTATTATTTTTTATTCACCTCTTGAGTTGAGTGATTATTTTGCCATGTCTGGAATTGCTTGGATGAATACCATGAGTATCTGCTTTCTTTGATTATTTCTATGTTAGATGTGTCTACTCCTTTTCTTTCTCTAGATTCAATGAGAATTGTGTAAATCTTTTTTGGTGTTTGCATGTCTTTTTGTGTTTTTGTGTATGAAGTTGTGTCATTCTCTAAATGTCTTTTGAAGTGTTCCTTGTTCTGCATCTTGATTTTTCAAGTGCAAAAGACTAAGTGTGGTTTATTTTGATGAGTCACTATTTTATACTATTCACTTAGCTTTTCATATCAAAATTGTGTTAGTAAATTGTGTTTAATTCTCCATTATTGTCTCATTTTCACTATTTGGGCTTAATTTAACAAATAATTCTTATTTTAATTAATTTTAATTATTTGGGCATAATTATTTCAATTATTATTTGCAGGACAATTTTGGAAACATATTTTGGGACAACAAGAGTGTGACTACGTCAAGAATTGTGTTTAATTTCATTTTGTAATTTTAATTATTTTAGTTTTGGGTCAAACTTTATGACTTTGGGCCCATTTTAGGTCAATTTTAGGAGAAGTTCATACTAAGGGTATTTTCGTAATTTGGGGGCTATAAACCCTGAATCAGATTTCAGTTGCTGATAATCTGTATCGTTCTGTTTCACTACTATTACGTCCGATTTTAACTCTTCCGTCCGATTTTTCTTTTCTCCCTTACATCGGCTTTACTTCCTTGTACCGATCGGCTTCTAACACACTTTGCTGTTAGAATCGTACGGTCCTTGTTGGTACAACCCGACTTCACTACTATTATGTCTGATTTCTTCTATCTGGTTTTTCTTTTCTTCTCTCCGGTTTTTCTTTTCTTCTCTCCCTTACACCGACTTACTTTTATTGCGTTCGGTTTCATTGTAGTATAGTTCGGTTCACTTTCATTGCGTTCAGTTTCTAGCTTTTCCTTCCTGCTTTTCTTTCCTCTCCCTCATACCGGCTTTACTACTTTGTACCGTGCAGCTTCTAACACACTACACTGTTACAATCGTTCGATTACTATTAGTACCGTTCAACTTCACTAATAATATCGTTCAACCTAAATGTTTTCAATTCTGTTTGGTTGCGTTAATTTCGTTTTAATGTTAGCTTAAGTGTGCTTGATTGGTCAATAGAAAAATTGCATTGTTCCATGAGATTTCTGAGTTGAAAGTTGTTTAGGCTGCTCTGATTTGGCTCAACATTCAATCTGTTTTGTGCTTGCGATTGGGTATACGCTTAGTTGCCTAATTGGTGTTTAATCTTTGCTTAGTTGGTTGGACTACATGGTGCATAGTTGATTGAACTTGTGCATTGCATTCACTTATTTTGCAATTATGATCACATGGTTAGTCTTCGCTTAGTTGGTTAACTTGTGTTGGATTAGGAGTTAGAGTAGTGTTTATTGTTGCTAATTTGTGATTGGAAACATTGTAATTGAGCTAGTGGCCAACCATTTTTAATAACTGTTTAATTTGCAATTCTTGTTGATTTAATTTTATGGCTTAAATGTTTACTTCATCCCCAGGTTAAGAGGTGAATTTATGTTTAGTACCCGGTTATAAAATTGAATCTATTGAGTCCAAAAGTTGTAAAAGTTGTATAAATAAAGTCCCCTCCATTAAATTAGGATAAACGGAGTTAAGTTCGTGCTGACGTGGCTATAAAATCTAACTTTTTTTCTTCTCTCTCATCTGATTTTTCTGCAACGTTCAGCTTTTTCTCTTTCTATATTAATGATTTTCATAATTTTCATAAACGGACATTTTTTATTCTTTTTGTCTTTTTGCAGTTTGGTGGTGACAAGGGAGAAGTGGTCCTGGGTGGTGGTGATGAGGAAGTAGAAGTGGAGGAGGAGGAATAGGGAGAGGATGGGAATGGAGAGAGTTGTGTTGTGGGAAGTGGACCACCACAAGCCACCACTACAACCTATCACCACCGTTGATCAACTTCACCGCCATCAAACCCTATTTCGCCTCACCACCATCAACACAGACCTGCAATAAGAAAAACCCCAATGGCGAAGCCACTGCGAAGCTGTCACCACCGACCCACCCCTTCTCCATCATTCTCGCGCAACAACCTCCATTGTGAAACCTTCACCAAACTAAATCGCGCCGTTGTTCAAACCAGACGCACCACCCCCAATCTTATGTGCGAACCAGATGCATCATCAAACCTGCAAGAAGAGATACCAAACAATCCAGATCCAAAATCACACAACCAGCAAAATTGCACCTCGCGCCTCGCATCTTCATCTCTATTTTCAGGAGCCTCTCCAAGAAGCTGGTGACCCCCTTGGGTGGTCTGGAGCACAAGATGATGTGGTAGGGACCCAAGATTGGATGAAGTCAGCAATGACGAAATCTGGTGGGTGTTGTTCTAGGAAACTAGTGATGGGGACGCGGAGGAGCATGTTGGCGCGGTAGAACTTTCCGGCACTTTCAGCGTCATTGGCGGCGGACATGAGTTGTACACCGTTCGGGAAGCCGGCTTCTCATGACAGCCCAGGAGAAACCCTTTCTCCCTTTCAACTTTGATCCTTTTATGGAGGGTCTGAAATTTTGATTTAGAAGGGATTGCAATATGGGCATGGGTATTGGAATTGAAAATTTGTGATGAATTGGTTGAATTAATGGCTGAGGTTGAATGTTTCAGGAAGAAGGAAGGCTCTTTGGGTGATAAAGATACGAATGAGAATAAAACAAACCTTGATTGAGGAGAGAAAAAGAGAGAGAGAGAGAGAGAGAGAGAGAGAAAAGATGGCACCAAGAGCAGAGGAAAGAGAAAAAAATGCAGTCAGGTCAGCACGGACTTAACTCTGTTTATGCTAGATGGGACTTTATTTATAAAATTTTTACAACTTTGGGACTCAATAGATTCAATTTTAAAATCGGGTACTAAACAGAAATTCACCTCTTAACATGGGGACGAAGTAAGCATTTAAGCCTAATTTTATTTAGCCCAAATCTTCACAACAACAACCCCCCTCCCCCTCCCCCCCCCCCCCAATTCGTGTTTGAACCTTTGACAGAGTAAGTTGGTCCTTGAGAGACGACCTAGTAGTCACTTCCTAGTTTATACTGCATTTAATTGCATATTAATTTGAGTCAGGTACGACCTCCATCAAATTTAGGTGCCGTTGCAAGGGACTGACGATTCAGTCTTAGGTTCTTTGTTGTGTTAGTGTGTGTTGTGTGTGTGTTTGTGTGTGTGTGTGTTGTGTGTGTGTTTGTGTGTGTGTGTTGCGTGTTTAATTGTGTTATGTTTTGTTTGTTTCATAATTTTGAGCATTTCCCTTCTACCTTCCCCCTTCCTTCTACATGTCTACCCATTTTGGTTATGTGCATAGTGCTTATTCTGCCAGTGCCTCTGATTATGATTCCCCTTTTGCATCTAATTCTACTTTTGATTCTGATTTCTATTGTGATGATTTCTATGTTGAGAACAATATGGTTCATCCTCCAACTCATGAGAGTGCTCTTTGGGAGCCGGTTCCACCTACTAAGGATGATGTTCATTGCATTCTCAACACTAGACTGATACATTTGTTGCCTAAGTTTCCTGGTTTTGCAGGTGAATGCCCACATAAACATTTGGAGGAGTTCCTTATCATTTGCTCTACAATGAAACCTCCACATGTCCAGGATGATCACATTTTATTAAGGGCATTTCCGCATTCACTAAAGGAAGTAACAAAGGATCGACTTTATTGTCTAACTCTAGGATCCATCACTGCTTGGGAAGATCTTAAGCGACTGTTCTTAGATGAATTCTTCCATGCTCAGCATCAATTTGACTTGTAGTGGTCACGTCAACCCGAAAGATTTGAGTGCGAATATTATGTCATGAGACACATGTAGAAAATTATATCCGCAAATGTCGTTAACTCATGGAAATTGGTAACGTGAACATTTTATAACTAAGATCTTAAGACATTAATATTATAACTTGACTCAAACTATTCGTTGTGTAGATATTTGATGACGCATCTCCAATGGAGTAACATGTCATAAAGGATGTTCGGGAACAATGGACTGCATTTCTTTTACCCATTTGTAAATGATTAGATGTTTCGATATTACATTTTGAGATAAATATATTTAGGAACTTTCTTAGGTAAATATTATATTTCGATGTGTTAATAGAAACAATATTGTTTATTTTGTTCATTATTGATTATTTAGACTGTATTTTGGGATTGAATTTTATGTAGATCTGGATATGGATAGTAACACATACAAATAAAATATTCTAAAAAAACGTTGCTTTTTTTATAGGTTAAAGTCGTAACACGTATAAAAAGTCTTCTTTTTTACACTGGTTATAGCATCCCCAGGTATAAACGTGAAACTATTTTATTCTTGTTCTAGCACCGTCAGATATAAAAGTGAGTTTTTTTCTAACAACGAAGGGGACTTTTTATACCTGTTCCCAGAATATCAAGTGTAAATATTAAAATTTTATACATGTTATAGATAGAACTGGTATAAAAAGTTAAATTTTTTATACCAGTACTAGAACTAGTTTAAAAAATAAAACTTTATATGCCCTTGTTTCTATATATTCTGCTCGTAGGACCTCCATGGGAGTTGGATGAGTGGTTCACCTGTGAATGAAGAAGGGAGAGAAGCCTCACGTGAAGAGAATAAGGAGGTTGCCACGTTGGATTGACACGTTTCAAAAAAGAGAAAGATGACATGACACACCGTTAGCCACCTAAGAAAAAATCTAACGTCGTTAGTTATGGAGTACTAAATCCATACTTTCTAAAAGGAGAAGGATGAAAATGTATTAAAGTTTTGGAGAGGGACAAAAACTAAAATGGCATGATAGTTTGAGGACCAAAAACATATTTAACCCTATATTATATTTGAAAAAAGACTAAAAGATTCTTATGGCAAGGGGAAGGAATGAGTCTTCCCTCTAACTAACCAACTACATTCAATGTAGAAGAGCCTTTTTTAATGTTGATATCTTCCAAACCCTTCCAAACCAAATTTAGGCATAAAATCTTTTAGAACATGTTCTAATAAAATCTTTTAGAACATGTTATATTATTGTGCTAGCTCTCTCTTAAAGCTACCAAACCTTTTAAACAAAACTAAACAAAGTGTCTTAGCCAAAGGGTTAATGAAATTTTTACATAACATATTCGATTATATAACAACATAAATAAACGTTCAGTTCAAAAGATATACAATTATCACTCTCATTTGTCCAAAAATGTTTACGCATCAATATATGAATCCTCAAAAATAAGAAAACAATTGTTTAAAACTACAATTCCATCTTAATCTAATAAATTTTAAAAGAGTCAATAACTGAAACGAAATTGTGTTTTTAAATATAACTTATCTTTTCCATTAATATCTAACTTTTCCATCAAATATGAGTAAGATTTCACTAATATTATATTTTCTCAATATATCTCGTCTAAAAACACACAATCTTGCGTCTAGGGTTGTCATTGTGAAGGAAAGGACGTGTTTGGATGGGAAAATATACGTATTGTTGGAATGTAAAAGTGAACAATGCAAAGTGAACAATGCACATTAAGTATTTAAGAGAAATAAAAAAGAAACTTTCCTCCATTTATCACATTAACCATTTTGTACAACAACTCATTCACAAATATTAAATCGAAAAGAAAGAAAAAGAAAAAAAACTTCTAAACTTATCATTTCACCTACAAGATTTAATTGAAAAAGTGGTTTTTCTCAAAAAAAACTAAGCGAGCCATTATTTTCAAGCCGAGGACTCAAGTCCTAACTCCATTAAGTCACAGCTACTTTTCACTTCTATTCTTCTCTTCTTCATTGGAACCATGTGATGCTCACGTGAAACCGGTTCAAACCCAAGCCTCAATTCCAAACCAATTTCATCATTAGTTGCACCGAATCGATCACTCGTCTTTGTCTCACCAAATAGGTTGCAAGTTTCCACCGACACCACACTTTCACTCTCTTTACTCTCTCCTTCCACGATGGCTGCAGCTTCCGACAAGTGGCTCAGTCCCGATTCATGACTCGTAGTCTGGTTCGTCTCCGCTTCAACCGGAACAAACCCGGTCACCGTCGGGGCTTTCGGTTTGATAAGAACGTCGCCGCCGGTTCGCTTAACCCGGATTCGAGTCTTGGCCTTTTGAGTCCGATTCGCCGTTTTCTCGTCTTTTGACACGTGTCGAATGTCGCATGCCTTCAGAGGTGGGGCCCGCCCATTCGCCGCCACTTCCGATGTGATTGGTGTGATCGGCTCGCCTTTCAAAACGGCTTCCACGGCGGCTTGACACAGCTGCCAGCTCCCCGACCATAACAAACCCACTGACCCGTAAATTGGGTTCACAATTCGACCACATGCCTCGTACAACAACGAACGAAAAATCGCTGCAAACAAAAAACTCCATAATCTATTACACGCTTCTAAATAACTGCATGCAAGATCATTTGTGCCTAAAATTGTTTTTCTTTAACATTTAAAAACAATTTAGACGAAAAGTCAGTTTAAATTCCAGTTTTCTTTTAATTTAAAAAATTCACCTTAATCCTTGCTAAATATATTAACTTTATCAATTTATTGTCACAGGACCGATTAACCCAAAGAAAATAGAAAATAAAAGAAAAAAACACAGTAAAAATGTAACCTTTACTGACAAAATTCCTTTCTCAAAAAAGAAAAATTAAGTGTAGTGTTAAGCAATTGCATGTAAGATTTTTCATTAGATTTCTTTAGTAAACGGTGTTGAAACTTCTATCAATCGAATTTTTGAACAAACACCACACAAAAAATTTGTAAAGAGATTAGATTTGAGTTTTGGTCAAAAGAACTTAGACATGCAACAAGAAAATTAAAGAATTAAAAGAAAAATCAATTGTAATTCAGAATTCGAACCTGGTCGAAGGTTTTGAGGACCAGCGTTGATGAGATTCATGAGGCCAGCACGACCATAGAACTTAGCAAGAAAAACGGTGGCATTAGCCTGCGATTCTGGGTTCTTGATCCATTCCAAACACGGTCTTATTGTACAATCTTCGCTGCACCCTTTTCGCAACACACGACACCCATTACAACTCATTCGCATTTTCTCACAGCCCTAAATTTTTTTTCTATACCCTCTGAACCCCGATTGAAGTTTGTAAGAGAAATTAAGGAGAAGAAAGTGAGAGAAAATTGGATTTTTTTTATTGGAATTGGGATTGTGAGAAAAAGAGGGAACTTTATAGTGTTGGGGTTCCGGCGCTGCTGGGTTTTTCACATGTTGTGGGTTTCTCAAGAATTGTTTTTTCTTTTGTTTTATTCTTACATTTATTATTTATCATTTTCCTAACATGACATAAGATGAAACATGGTTTTGAGGTTTTTATTTTTTTCCACATTCAAGGGGGTGGTGGAACTTCGAACCACTTTTCTAGTTTGAAGCGAAGCATAATGATTCCACTTTTTCCCATTTGTACAGGACGACTACACCCACTCTCATCTCTCGCGCGTGTTTTATACTTCCTGTCGACGTGGCGTCGAACTTCATTCGCACGCCACCCATGATCATGATCATGCATTGCTACGATAGAATTTTCCAAATAAAAAAATTGAGAACGATCTATTTTCTTGTCTATTACTATTACTATTTCTAAGTGTCACATGTGACTAAGATGTAATTAATAGTGTTAATATATATGAAAGAAATATTATATTTTATTAAGAGAATAAATCGTTTTGTTTTTTTATGTATTTTAGAAAATGTTTCACAATAAGTTCTCTTGTTTTTTCTTTAGATGTTTTCTTTCATGCGTTGAGATAAAAGGATATGTAGGAGATGTATTAAGTGTAGATATTTGTGGTGTCTCTAAAAACACTTGTATACTCAAAGTCAAGTCAAGTATGTACATAAAATAGTAATAAATATTAAAATAAATATGTAAAAATTATTTTGTAAATATATTATTTATAATGGTTTTATGAGATTTTATGTAATTGGACCTAGGTCATCTAAGTAGTCACCTTTCTTAAACGGTATAGAGTTTTGTTAATTTATCTTATGCCTTAATCTCTTTATCAATTATATTTTATGTTTTTTACTAAAGTTATGATATGTTATTGTCCTAATTGAGATGTTTACGTCAATATGGCTTTATCTTAAAGTTATCAAGCTATAATGACCAAAATATCTATGTCAACATGATGTCTCTCAATGTTGTTGAGGTCACATCGACCTTATATGATGCACATTTAAAACTTTTATAAATAATAATTAGAATTCAGTATTAATATCATGTGTTGTTTTACTTCTATAAAAGTCTTTATTAAAAATATAAAATAAATTCATGTAACATTATAAATAATTGATAAAAATTGTTTTGGTATAGGATGATTTAAAAATTGAGATTAAAAATAATATCAATATATTTTTCTCTTTTAACTTTGTAGGGTGTTAAAGATGAAAATGTTATAGATTTTTGTACTTTAAAGTGTACAATAGTTTGGATGCAATAATTGTTTATCAATATGTTATTTCAATGGCCTTTGGGTTAAAATATTAACACCATTTCTCGAAATAGAAAAGAGGTTCCAATGACAAACCTTGTTCCCTTATACCTCTACTAGATTTGTTCTAATACGTTTAATAATATCATATCATTTAAGAGTTAAGGGCAATACCAACTTAAATACATCTTCCTCCCTTAAGCCTTTGAGACACTTATACACCTTTGAAAACAAAACCATGACAAAGTTCAGAGTTTCAAACCTACTATAAGAAAAGAAATGTCTTTTATCTTAAGCCAAGAGGGGGGAATGAATTGGATTAAATAATGATATTTTCAAAATCTTTATTAATTTTTTGCTTTCTTGAAATCAATAAATAAATAGTAATGAATCAACAAGTAGAGAAAGGTCAACACAAATAATCTATATTGGTTCGATTATCACAAGCCTACATTCAGTCTTCCTTCAACAACCTTAGTTGAAGAGAATCCACTATAATTGATTGAGTATACTAAATACATAGTCAACTCTCTCAATGCACTCCTCTCACCACTCAAAATCAATATAGTAATACAAAAGATGAACAACATCACTCTCTTATAAACCAAGAGCAATCATAACCCTTAACCCCTAGCCAACCCGCACAGGTACACAATATTCTTTATGAAGAACCTGATCTCTAAGACACACTCCTTGGGTGCAAATTGAATCAGAACCACTTTAGCACAAATTCTTGAATGAATCTTGATGGGTAATCAACCAATGTAGTATAGATCCTCCAAGAACGTTTCTTGAACGCACTTGTAATCAAAACTCAATGAGAATGTTAGTATTTGAAAATTATAACTCTTTTGAAACAGGTTTCAAGTCACATATGTATAGGATTTTCAAATCTTGTCGCATTAAAATTGATTATGTTAATTGCATAATCAATTATGCTTCTTCTCTGTTTTAACATACTATCCTATGTGTGTAATCGATTATTTAAACACTTAAGCCTATTATTGATTCATTGAACAATCTTAACAGATTTGGCTATTTGTGTAATGGATTAGATTATTTCTCTATTTTAATCGATTAGAAAACTTATGTAATCAATTATTTCTTCACTTGTCCATATTAGTTATCCATTAGTCATCTTTAACAGATTATCTCACTTATATAACAAATTATGCATTTTCTTTATTTTAATCGGTTTGTAACCTGTATAATCTATTACAACATAGCAACTTGTCCTTGTTAAGCTTTCTAAGTGATCTGGCAAATCTAACAGATTATATACCTTGTTTAATCGATTATTTATACAAGAAATGAGATTATCAATCTGTTTTAAGCATGGTTT
>NW_025910245.1:0-10062 GCF_018835915.1 Vigna umbellata
ATTCGCAAATGTTGTATTCCTCGATAAAAGTGTTTTACACTTATGTGACATTTGATATCCACAACTTTTTCTTTTCTAATTAAATCCCTTACACGATCACCGTTATGATAGATGGCTGCAAATAGTTTGTGATTATGAACAATAATTAGCCAAACGTATATATATGGACAACATGATTGAAATTGGATATATTGGCCTTCCCAATCATAACTAAAATCTATGGATTGGATGCCCACGCTCGTCTATATCTACACTATTGCTTTGCTTCCCAAGCTCTAGCTGTTATCAATTACAAAATAAATAATAAAAGGGATTAAATAAGTTTTAATTTTTAAACTTTTTTGAGAAATTAATTTTTTTTTCTCAATTTATAATTTGGTTTTGAATTTAAAAATTAATATATATATATATATATATATAAAATATAATTTTAACATGTTAACTTAAAACGTTATTTAATAAGTAAACGAATGTAAATGAATTTAATGTAGTTAGATTAAAGTTTAAATCATCGGATGGTCCTCATATTTTGTATGGGAATCTCAGTTGGGTCTTTATATTTGAAACTGTCTCAATTAGGTCATAATATTATAAAATTGAGCCAATTTTATCCTATCCGTTAAGTTGTCCTAAACGGTGTTAAATTGTGATGACATGTTTATGCTGATGTGCATTATTTAATTAGGTAGAATTTTTATTTAAATTAAAAAATTATGACATGTGTCAGTCCCTTCCCTACCTAAAATTAGGGTTTCAGATTAGGGGAAAGGGGCTTCTACTGTTGCGCCGTCACGCATGCATCACGCATGCGTCACGCATGCAAGAATAGGGTTTCGCCTCTTCTCCCCTGCTGCGCCGTGGAGATTCATGGTTGTGCTTCTCTTTTTGCAATTTCACAGATGATACAGGTGAATCAAACTCATGGTGTAAATTAGGAAAGCTTGATGAATAGATTTTGCAGGGAATTTTCTATCGGTATTGGGATACGAAGGTGGAGGCTTGGTGGTCACGGTGTTGCGGTGGTGATGAGACTGCGCAGGGTTCGCAAGAGAATTGGGGAAAACGCTATTGGGTTTTGCTGTGTAGGTATGTGCGATAGCGGCACATGGTCGCGGCGATTTGCGATTGGGGTTTTTCTGATTGTAGGTCTGTGTTGATGGTGGGGAGAGCACGATTCTGGGTTGGTTTCTGGTGGCTTCAAGTTGCGAAAATGGTGACTGGCCGTGAGCTTGGGTCTCACGATTCTGGAGAATGCCATGGAAGAGGCTTGCGATTTGGCTCGCAGAGATTATGGATGCGTTCGTGGAGATTTGTGAATCACAACGGCCATGGAGGCGTCGTTGGCATTCCGGTGATGGTCTGATGCGATGGAGAAAATTGGGTGGTGGCGTGAAGTCTTGCGCTGTTGATGGCGGCTGTTGTCTGAGGCAAGGTAGGCGTTGTTTGTACTGCGAAAAAGATGATGCGTTGAAGCTTAATGATGACGCAGAGGAGGGTTTCTGATGAAGGTTGATGGAGGAGAACGAATTAGGGTTACGCGACGGCCTTTCGGCATGATGGTGGCGGCACAATTGTGGCACGACGGCAAGGGTTATGAAATTAGGTTTTTTGTGGAGAGGATGATGATGTGGCACCAAAAGTTATCAAATTTCATGTCATTATTTAAAATTTATTTTAACGTAATAAGATTACACATATCAGTATCACCACATCAGCAGACTTTAACGCCGTCTGGGACAACTTAACGGATAGGATAAAATTGACTTAATTTTACAAATATTATGACCCAATTGAGACAGTTTCAAATATGAGGACCCAACTGAGATTCTCATACAAATATGAGGACCATTTGAGGGTTTAAACCTTAGATTAAAAAATTATATTAATTTATTTTTAAAGTTTAAGATCAAAATATACTAAAACTTGATACATAATTAATTTTAATTTTATATTCAATTTTTAATTCAGATTTGAGAACACCAAATATATTTAACTTTAATAAGAATGATATTTATTATTTAAAAAATTTTAAAAATGAAAATTTTTTAAAAAGACACAAAAATATTATATTAAAATTTGGATTAAAAATAATATAAGGATAATTTATGTAGATTTGTTCATATGATTAATTGAAAGAAAGTCACACATTTAGTCTGCTTTATCGTAGTTATAACTATTCAAATAACTAAATTTGTTGGTCATTTTTAATGAAATTTTATCTTTTATTAAGATTATTTTTTTTACTTATAATATTTGAACATGAGACTTTTACTTCCAATAATGAAGTAGCACTTGAGAGTTAAAATAAGATTTAATATTATGATCATTAACGAACACTCAACTTCTTGTACGGTGATTGAGTAAAATTACTTCATTTATGCAATTAAATTTCCTTAGAACTAAAATTTTGAACTTGTCAAATTGGTCAAAAGTAGATTTAAGGCTTAGCATTTCTTTTTATCTATCATTATCATCATTTTATTAAATTTAATTTTTTTTAATATAAACAAGAAAATGATATACTAACTATTAAAAACTGAGTCGTCAAAGGAAACATGTGATATGGGTAAAGAATGTTATATATGTTAATAATGTCATCATCATATTTTACACAAAATATTAAATTAATTGGATTTAAAAAGAATGGACCAATTGACAACATTTAAAATAATATGACAAAATTAAATTAAAAAAACATGTAAAAAAGAAAAAACTTCTTTAACTTTTTTACTCTAAAAAATTCAAATGCACGGGTAATATATATAAGTTACTTGATGCCCATATATCACAATGGCATGAGGAGTCGATCTGTCAATCTATAATGAAAAATATAGGTCGTAGAGGCTAGTCGTAAACTGGTCCATAACCCGTTTTATCATTTCCACTCACTTAATCTTCTATGCACAATGCTACTCACTCCTTGCAGCAACATCGAAACGACAATGTTGATCACAGTAGAACTCGAAATCTGCACATGTCGCACCCTTTTTGTCCGCTGAAGCAAAGATGGAGCAGTCAAATTCGAGGTTTGTGACGACAAGAACAGAGTGTCACAGTAGAGAAGATGGGGAACTGTCCACGTGGAGCGGTAGATGGAATCCATGGACGAGGAAAATGTAGGGAGGGTCAAAACACACATACATACTGGTAAGATATTATCCGCTTTAGGTCAACACTGATCATCTCTTTGCCCTCTTTCGCGATCCACGTACTCGACTAAGCCAGGCTATGATAGCCTTTGTAGGGAGGGTCAACACACACATACATACACATAGATCTCCACACTGATAAGATATTGTCCGCTTTGGGCCAAACCTTCACGGATTTGCTTTTGGTATCACTCCAAAAGGCCTCTTACCAATGGAGGTATTTTATGTGTATATAAACCCATGTCCATTTCTTATTTTATCCGATGTGGGACTTTGTTTGTACCCAACAGGAAATCAAAGTTGAAAGCCTTAAATTTTGAGCATTTACAAGTTATTAGAGAGTTGAGATTCATAGTCAATAAAGAACCAAATTGAGTTATGAAATGTATATTTTCCATTAAAATACGCATGTAGCATGAGAGTGTGGAGAAAGATTAAAGACTTAAAAAATATTGGTTTAAAAAATTCAGTTGAAGAATTCTATTTATAGTGTCGGGAATTTTACACGAGCTTTATAGCGATGGGAGTTTTACAGCATATAGAGAGTTATGATGTTCGGAGCTTTACAGTGTTTGGAGATTTCCAGTGTTTGGAGATTTACAACATTTGGGGAGTTACAACGTTTGGAATTTTACATCGTTTAAAGAGTTACAGCGTCTGGCCTGAAGCGTCTGGTACTATAGCATCTGCAACTCTACAACGTTTAGGAACCTGAAGTGTCTAGTACTACAGCATCTGAAGCCCTACAGCGTCTAGGAAACTGAAGCGTCTAATACTGTAGTGTCTAGAATTCTGCAACATCTATCAACTCAAAGTGGACCCCAAAAACATCTATCAAATCAATCAACTAGTTGTATCCTATACTTAACTATCCTAATAAATGTTCAAAATTGACAAAGCGTCTTTGGAATAATCGACTATTTCCTTAGACAATCAATTATCCTAGAGAAGGAATGATTTTTTAAATGTATTTGGAATAATTGATTACCAACTTAGAATAATTGATTATTTGTGGTGGTTGCGAAGAGAATCTTCATATTTTGACCTATTTTTTATGTTGGGTCTGTAGTTACCTTGCCGCTTAACATTTAAAAACTTTTTTTAAGAAGTTTAAAAGTTTGTCTTGAGAAACTCTCTGAGCAAAAAAGTGTGCGTAACTTGTAAAACCCTTGTGTTGGTAGAAGGAAGTGTCTCTATTAGTATTTCTAAGTAAGTGCATATTTGTTGTTGCAAGGTTAAGTTTATTTATGGAAAGGGTTAAAAAACAGGAGGAGATAACATGTGTGTAACAATAATCATGGTGAAGTGAAGATGGAATAATCAAATTCAAGGTTTGCGACTCTAAGAACAAAGTGTCAAATCGAAGAAGGTGAGGAGCTGTGTGCGTGGAGCTCACATAGATGGAGTCCATGTATGAGGGAAGCCGAAGTCGACACCCTAAAACAAAGTTGAAAGCCTTAAATTTGGAGCATTTGTAAGTGATTAGAGAGTTGAGATTCAGACTCAATTAAGAACCAAATTGAGTTATGAAATTTTGGTTTTCCATTAAAATGAGCATGTAGCAAGAGAGTGTGGTGTTGCGAAGAAGAGAACAAAAACACTTTGAGAGTTGTGTGGTCCACATGGTAGAACCAAACATAAACCAATCAATGCAATCGAGTTAAAAAAAACACAATTTTTTCTTAAAAAAACAGACAAGCTAACCCATTTAGAGACAAGACGAGTTGTATTTTCTGACATGTGTTATATTTTAACAAGAGAACCCATCTCGGTCTATTTTCAACATACCAAAAATGGGTTGAGTCAAAATGAACCGGATTGACCTGTTTTATTATTCTACACCTCATAGGCCAACATGAGTTATAAATAAATAAATTTAAATTATGTATAGTTATGAAACAAATATTTTATATATGGAATATTTAATTTTAATGTTAAATGAACTAATAAGTTAAAAATATATTAGTTTTATTAAAAGTATTAAGTAAGATTGAGAAATATCTAAATAAAACAAAAAAAAAACATCATTATATTAGTATTTAGCGTTTATAAAACTAACATATTTCTAATTTATTAATTCATTTAACATTCGATCTAAACCTTCTCAAATTATGAAACATGTAGTAAAACATCATTAAATCATAACTTTCATGGAAAGGGTTAAAAAACGGGAGGAGATAACGTGTATGTAGCAATAATCATGATTAAGGAAAATAGGGTTAGGGAATTTAAGTTCCAAACAAAACATCGCACCTAAATATGACCCCAAAAAAGTGCACACACTAGCAAAGAATGATACCAACTCATTTCACGTGGTTATATATGGAAAAGGTAAAAATTAAAGTCTACCTAGCTCAAGATAACCTTTTATATGAAAAAGTAAAAAGCTTTATTCGTATACGAACCATAAGGAAGCATCAAGCAATTAATAAATTCAGGTGGATCTTCTACCTAAAGTATCATTACATGTGGAATGACTTTTCATAAATAATTATAGGAAAGAAAAGAAAAAGTTAAAGTAAATTTTTTATTAACAAACTTTAATTTTATAGAAACTGTTTTTTAATTTATGAAAAAAAAAGATTTTGTTACCTCTTTCTATTCTATGAATACTTATATATAGAAACTTACGTAATTAAGATTATGCGGAACGGATCCTTTATGCATGCATAAACATTTATTGGCATATTCTTTATTTTGAATATTCTTGAAACTGGAACTTCATGCGATCAAAAGTCCCTTTCCGGTAGTTCTTAACGGCGAATGGAATGTTCATAACAAGTTTCTTGATGTGTGTAGAGGAGAAAACAAACTAATATTTACTAGAATAATCAAATTTAAGTCTAATTTAAATTTCATAGGAAGCAATCCGAAGACAAAGAATCATACGTCTTCAGCTTAATTTCAATTTTGTCACCACAATTGTATATTATGATAGTTTTTTAAAATACGTTATAATAATTCTTACTTTTATTACCAACATATCATTCTTATTATGATAGATGGATTTCACCTATCATATAATANGTCCATAACCCGTTTTATCATTTCCACTCACTTAATCTTCTATGCACAATGCTACTCACTCCTTGCAGCAACATCGAAACGACAATGTTGATCACAGTAGAACTCGAAATCTGCACATGTCGCACCCTTTTTGTCCGCTGAAGCAAAGATGGAGCAGTCAAATTCGAGGTTTGTGACGACAAGAACAGAGTGTCACAGTAGAGAAGATGGGGAACTGTCCACGTGGAGCGGTAGATGGAATCCATGGACGAGGAAAATGTAGGGAGGGTCAAAACACACATACATACTGGTAAGATATTATCCGCTTTAGGTCAACACTGATCATCTCTTTGCCCTCTTTCGCGATCCACGTACTCGACTAAGCCAGGCTATGATAGCCTTTGTAGGGAGGGTCAACACACACATACATACACATAGATCTCCACACTGATAAGATATTGTCCGCTTTGGGCCAAACCTTCACGGATTTGCTTTTGGTATCACTCCAAAAGGCCTCTTACCAATGGAGGTATTTTATGTGTATATAAACCCATGTACATTTCTTATTTTATCCGATGTGGGACTTTGTTTGTACCCAACAGGAAATCAAAGTTGAAAGCCTTAAATTTTGAGCATTTACAAGTTATTAGAGAGTTGAGATTCATAGTCAATAAAGAACCAAATTGAGTTATGAAATGTATATTTTCCATTAAAATACGCATGTAGCATGAGAGTGTGGAGAAAGATTAAAGACTTAAAAAATATTGGTTTAAAAAATTCAGTTGAAGAATTCTATTTATAGTGTCGGGAATTTTACACGAGCTTTATAGCGATGGGAGTTTTACAGCATATAGAGAGTTATGATGTTCGGAGCTTTACAGTGTTTGGAGATTTCCAGTGTTTGGAGATTTACAACATTTGGGGAGTTACAACGTTTGGAATTTTACATCGTTTAAAGAGTTACAGCGTCTGGCCTGAAGCGTCTGGTACTATAGCATCTGCAACTCTACAACGTTTAGGAACCTGAAGTGTCTAGTACTACAGCATCTGAAGCCCTACAGCGTCTAGGAAACTGAAGCGTCTAATACTGAAGTGTCTAGAATTCTGCAACATCTATCAACTCAAAGTGGACCCCAAAAACATCTATCAAATCAATCAACTAGTTGTATCCTATACTTAACTATCCTAATAAATGTTCAAAATTGACAAAGCGTCTTTGGAATAATCGACTATTTCCTTAGACAATCAATTATCCTAGAGAAGGAATGATTTTTTAAATGTATTTGGAATAATTGATTACCAACTTAGAATAATTGATTATTTGTGGTGGTTGCGAAGAGAATCTTCATATTTTGACCTATTTTTTATGTTGGGTCTGTAGTTACCTTGCCGCTTAACATTTAAAAACTTTTTTTAAGAAGTTTAAAAGTTTGTCTTGAGAAACTCTCTGAGCAAAAAAGTGTGCGTAACTTGTAAAACCCTTGTGTTGGTAGAAGGAAGTGTCTCTATTAGTATTTCTAAGTAAGTGCATATTTGTTGTTGCAAGGTTAAGTTTATTTATGGAAAGGGTTAAAAAACAGGAGGAGATAACATGTGTGTAACAATAATCATGGTGAAGTGAAGATGGAATAATCAAATTCAAGGTTTGCGACTCTAAGAACAAAGTGTCAAATCGAAGAAGGTGAGGAGCTGTGTGCGTGGAGCTCACATAGATGGAGTCCATGTATGAGGGAAGCCGAAGTCGACACCCTAAAACAAAGTTGAAAGCCTTAAATTTGGAGCATTTGTAAGTGATTAGAGAGTTGAGATTCAGACTCAATTAAGAACCAAATTGAGTTATGAAATTTTGGTTTTCCATTAAAATGAGCATGTAGCAAGAGAGTGTGGTGTTGCGAAGAAGAGAACAAAAACACTTTGAGAGTTGTGTGGTCCACATGGTAGAACCAAACATAAACCAATCAATGCAATCGAGTTAAAAAAAACACAATTTTTTCTTAAAAAAACAGACAAGCTAACCCATTTAGAGACAAGACGAGTTGTATTTTCTGACATGTGTTATATTTTAACAAGAGAACCCATCTCGGTCTATTTTCAACATACCAAAAATGGGTTGAGTCAAAATGAACCGGATTGACCTGTTTTATTATTCTACACCTCATAGGCCAACATGAGTTATAAATAAATAAATTTAAATTATGTATAGTTATGAAACAAATATTTTATATATGGAATATTTAATTTTAATGTTAAATGAACTAATAAGTTAAAAATATATTAGTTTTATTAAAAGTATTAAGTAAGATTGAGAAATATCTAAATAAAACAAAAAAAAAACATCATTATATTAGTATTTAGCGTTTATAAAACTAACATATTTCTAATTTATTAATTCATTTAACATTCGATCTAAACCTTCTCAAATTATGAAACATGTAGTAAAACATCATTAAATCATAACTTTCATGGAAAGGGTTAAAAAACGGGAGGAGATAACGTGTATGTAGCAATAATCATGATTAAGGAAAATAGGGTTAGGGAATTTAAGTTCCAAACAAAACATCGCACCTAAATATGACCCCAAAAAAGTGCACACACTAGCAAAGAATGATACCAACTCATTTCACGTGGTTATATATGGAAAAGGTAAAAATTAAAGTCTACCTAGCTCAAGATAACCTTTTATATGAAAAAGTAAAAAGCTTTATTCGTATACGAACCATAAGGAAGCATCAAGCAATTAATAAATTCAGGTGGATCTTCTACCTAAAGTATCATTACATGTGGAATGACTTTTCATAAATAATTATAGGAAAGAAAAGAAAAAGTTAAAGTAAATTTTTTATTAACAAACTTTAATTTTATAGAAACTGTTTTTTAATTTATGAAAAAAAAAGATTTTGTTACCTCTTTCTATTCTATGAATACTTATATATAGAAACTTACGTAATTAAGATTATGCGGAACGGATCCTTTATGCATGCATAAACATTTATTGGCATATTCTTTATTTTGAATATTCTTGAAACTGGAACTTCATGCGATCAAAAGTCCCTTTCCGGTAGTTCTTAACGGCGAATGGAATGTTCATAACAAGTTTCTTGATGTGTGTAGAGGAGAAAACAAACTAATATTTACTAGAATAATCAAATTTAAGTCTAATTTAAATTTCATAGGAAGCAATCCGAAGACAAAGAATCATACGTCTTCAGCTTAATTTCAATTTTGTCACCACAATTGTATATTATGATAGTTTTTTAAAATACGTTATAATAATTCTTACTTTTATTACCAACATATCATTCTTATTATGATAGATGGATTTCACCTATCATATAATAAGCCGTCATAGAATGTGTTTTTTCCACTAGTGATATCATGTTGTTTAATCTCATTTTCTATTGATTTTACCTATTAAGTCCATATGCTTTTTTCAACATCATTTATTATAACAAGTAAAATTCTAGTGGAGACTTGAGCATGAACTTCAAATTAAGAAAAATTTCCATAGATAAACATCTTACATATTGTAAAAAATGTTTATAGATGCACACAATGTAGGAGAACACCTTTAGTGGGTTGGGGAGCACATCTGGAACTCCTTGTTGGCACATTGGACTTCGCCATATTACTATAACAAATGTGTTACCGCTCAAAGGAATCGGGTTTCAGAAAAAAGGTGGTGTTCTGCATACAGGTGGTTTAATTACCACTCATGAGCATGTCATTCGTATGGTACAAATCTTCATTCATTTCATATCAATTATGATATAAGTTATGTACTTTCAAATTGATGTATATACAAATCTTCATTCATTTCCTATCAATTATGATATAAGTTATGTACTTTCAAATTGATGTGTGTGTGTGTCTATATATATATATATATATATATAGACACACACACACA
>NW_025910245.1:17194-33301 GCF_018835915.1 Vigna umbellata
TATATATATATATATATATATATATATATATATAACTTCTATAATTTTACAGGTAGTAGAGTTGGGACAAGTTGTGCACGTTGATAAGGTGTTTCAACAAATTTATCTATGAAAGGGATCTGGTTAGCTTCAACAAACTCTTTTACAAACTTCTAACTTATACTATTTTGTTCCTTTTAAACTTCCTTTTTCTTCTAACACTTTGCATTTTCTTTAATAGGAAGAATTTTCTACTTAACTCTCATAGGTCATATCAGAACAATGATCATGGCTTTACAATGATGCATCACAAGCAAATATCAATGACGAGAACATCATTAAGACAGTGTTGGATGGACATTGTCGGTAAAAAATAACCGATGAGTATATGAGGCAAGACAACTTGTTGCCCATTACACTACTAGAAGAGGTACATTCAAGCATCAACCATGTACATCTAGCAGTGCTGACCGGAGTTATGATGAGTTGAGACAACAACTACAAGCTCATGACCAAGCTTATGATGATCTCAAATAGCGATTTGAGAATCTCCAAAATTTGGTCATGAGGTTTTTGCCTCCAGACGCACAACGTATGGTCCAACAGCCTGAGTCCACCTTAACGCCGCCCCAACAACAACATTCCCACTACAACCCACTCTAGTTTAGCCACTTCCTTAGCAACAACAAGATGAAGAAGAAAAATGAAATAATTTTGATGACTATAATAATTATTAGATACTTAGTTAGTTTATATAAATATTATAGGATTTAAAAAATAGGCTTTAAAAACACTTCTACGTTTATATTATTGACATACATTTGTATTATTGACATTATATTTTTTATTATTGACATACATTTGTATTATTAACATTATATTATATTTTGGCTTAATATCATTGTTGGTTCTAATTTTTGTCAGCTTTGCTTGAAATGATCCTAATTTTTTTTAAATGTTCAATGTAGTCCTAAAGATCGTAATTTGTGTTCAATTTAGTCCATTTTGCAAACATCGTTTAAATCATTAACAACCAAATGTCCATCTGTGCAATCAGTGACACATCACCCTTAATACGTCATCATCATCTCCTACCTCCAAAAGCCCTAATTTTTCCCTACACAGCACGCTCACGACCAACCACCATCTTCGCACCTCCATCATTAGACATTTCGAAACCCTAACCAAATGGTCGTGCTGTTGTTCCAAACGCTCCGCCACAAGCATCGCGAAACCGAATCGCGAGTTTCTCGTGCCTTTGAGCAACGTCGTGAAGCTTCTTCATTCTCCACCAGCCACCACCAACTTGAAACACAGAAGATCAAAACGCACAGAACCAAAAATCTCCTTCAACCCAGAAGCGCGACTCGCGCTGCAACGGTGAAGAACCACCAACATCATCATCAACCTCTCGCGAGAAAAACCCAAATTAATAAAACGCAAACCCAAATCGCACCAGCGCCTCTCCGCAAGCTTCTCCACCGCGCCTTCTTCATTCACCTACAGGACAAAAACCTAGAAGCAAACCAATTATCATGAAGTTCACCATATCCGCCGTGAAGGAGAAACCATATTCTTGCGTGATGGCAGTGGAACAAGCTTTTCCCCAATCTGCAAATGCAAATCTAAAACCCTAATTTTTGGGTGAAGAAAGGGGTTGCCACATGTCAAGCCCTCATTGGCGCGATCATCCTTAGTCAACTCTTGTCCTAACCACGTCAGCCAATAATTGCTATCTAATTCACTGATTGGTGATGTGTCGTTAACGATTTAAATGACATTTGTAAAAATGACTAAATTGAATATAAATTACAATTTTTAGGACTACATTGAACATTTTAAAAAAATTAGGACCATTTCGAATAAAAATAACAAAAATTGGGATCAACAATAGTATTAAGCTTTATATTTTTAATGATATGGACTCGTTAGAAGTCTCTAAAAATTATAAAATGCATGTTGAAATGCAATAATCTTCCATTGTTTCTATGGGGATATGGGAGAGGTTATTATAGTACAATATCATACGTGTTGGACAAATGTCCAACTAAGAGATTGGATGGCTTAACACGTGAAGAAGCTTGGACAAGTGTCAAATCAAATGTCTCACACCTCGTTATTTTACCTCGTTATTTTCGATTCTCTTTGTTGGAAACGTGTACCTGATCAGTTGAGGAAGAAGCTGATGATAAGGAGTTCCACAATTGATGGTCGGTTACCATTGAAATGAAGGCTACAAGCTTTTTGACGCTCAAACTAACCAAGTCTCTATTAGTAGAGATGTGGTGATTGATGAAGCATCTGAATGGAATTGGCGGCAGTGTGATTCAAGTTCAACTCAGCCTAAGGTAATGTTTGATGATGAGTTGGAAACTGATATAGCAGAAAAGGGTGATCAAGAGGGGAACAAGACGTACCTATCGGGTTATTCAGCAGCCAATTTGATTCACTTTGCCCTGATTACTGAGTCCGAACCTCTCGAATTTGAAGATACAATTACAAGCAACAAATGATGCAGTGCAATGAAAGAAGAGATCACCACCATAGAGAAAACAACACCCAAGAATTGGTTGAATTGGCAGCAGAAATAGATTTAAAATGGGTTTACGAAATAAAGGTGAATATGAAAGGAGGGTAGTGAGGTATAAGCTAGATTAGTGGCCAAGGCGTTTCTGTAGAGAGAAGGTATAGAATATGGAGAGGTCTAGCTCCTGTAGCATGCATTGAAATAGTACGAATGTTGGTTTCTATTGCAACTCGTGAGGATTGGTCTATGCATCAATTAGACGTAAAATTCGCATTTTTTGAATGGATTCCTTGATGAAGAAGTATATGTGTTACATACAAGGCTTTGAGGTTAAAGGGCAAGAGCACAAAGTCTACAAACTCAAGAAAGTCTTTTATAGCCTAAAGCAAGGTTCAGGAGTCTGGAATCGGAGGATTGACAATTTTCTTTGCCAGGTAGGATTTCTGAAATGCACATCAGAACTGGGAGTATATGTAAAAAGTCTGAACAATGTTGGAAAAGCAAGAGATTTTATTGTCTACCTGTATATATGTAGATGATCTTCTCCTGACTGACAGGAGATTTTAATGTTGGAAATCTTATTGGTGAATTGGAAATTGAAATTAAGGAAAGGGAAAAGCTAATGGTAGATTACAAATCAGCAATTGATTTGGCTAGAGATTCAACATGTCATGGAAAGAGAAAACATATAGAAACTTGATTTCACTTTCTGCGCGAACAAGTGAACATTGAGAAGCCTGAACTTGAGTAAATCTGAAGCTCAACTTGCATATTTGTTTACCAAGGTTCTGAAATGTGTTAGATTCAGTTTTTTTTGAGAGATTTGATTGATGTGTTAATGTGAACTTTGTTTTGACTTAAGGAGGGATGTAAGAACTTAAGTCAAAAGTCTTGTTCTTTCTGTTATTAAAGTATTTTCAATTTTGATGTACTGTTCCATTAGCTAGCTATATATTTGCCATAGCTGCTACTCAGGCATTAATAGTATTTTTAATTTTTTTAGAAAGTAGAAGAAATTTTTTACAACCTAATTTATTTATTTTTAGAATGATACAAAATAAATTAATCGGTTTAATCATAATAATAAATTTAAACCCAATAGATTTAAATTTTTCAATTTTATTTGAATTCATATGAATTTTTCAATATCACATTTGCTTAGATATGTACCAATGTCGCTCGGAATAAACATCAACTTAAAAGTAAGAAAAATGAAAGCATGAAGAACGAGAATTATGAGAATTAGCATGTGTGCATGCAAAATTATTGTTTTAAATTAAAGAAAATAGGTTAAGTAATATATCATGCACTTTGCAAGAGATACTATGTATCCTCAAATACCATATAGTTTAGTTGCTTTAGATTAGAAAGTATAAATAATAGAAAAATCATCCTAAAAATTGTTTTGCTCTTTGTCTGTGGAGAAAAGAGAGATGAGAAAAAACAAATCAGAAAGATGAATGAAAGGGGGAAAAGAGAAGTAAAAGAAAGACGAAGAAAGAAAGCGAAATGTGGAAAATAAGGTAGAAGGAGCCCTTTCTTTTCTTTCAGTGGCGTGATTTACTTTCACTTTTTTCTCTCAACCAGAATATTTGAAAATCAAAATCATTCCCATTAAACAAGAAGTAAAGGGTCAAAACAATAACACAAGAAAGAGAAATAAATTTCATAATAATAATAAGAATGAGAGATTTATAAATCAAAATGCATGTGTTTCATTTGTGTTGTAACTTCTAACACATAGTTTACTATATTAGCACAATATTGCATTTCTTCTTTTAGTGAATTGGGTATTGCTAATATTTAAAAAGACTAATAACGTATTATTTTCTTTATAGGGTTAAATATGTTTTCAAGTTTAACGCGAAATTAGAATTCGTCTATAATTGACACTTTGATGCATTTTAGTTTTCAAACTTTATAAGTGAATTAATATATTCTTTTTAACCCAATTACGTTAAATTTTCTTAACGTTTCAAATGTGTTTATCAATTGACATTGAAAACATGAATGTGTCCACTAGTACAAAAATTGTGTATATCAAGAGACGTTAAATTGACGTCGAATTTAAAAAATTCGACGTTAAATTAACGTCGAATTTTTTCAATATACGACGTTAACTTAACGTCGAATTTTGTCAATATTCGACGTTAATCAATTTTTTTTTGTTTTTTTTAATTAATTGTGATCCTTTTTTACAACTCTACGCAACCTGAAAAGCAGAAAAACAACAAATTTTCAGTTTTTGGTAATTTATAAAGCATGAACTATGAACGTGTAGTGTATAGTATCAACAACAAACAATAATAACCAACAACAAACAAGTTCAATCAAACAACAACAACAAACAAGTTCAATCAAACAACAACAACAAACAAGTTCAATCAAACAACAACAACAACAAACAAGTTCAATCAAACAACAACAACAAACAAGTTTAACCAAACAATAACAACAAACAAGTTCAACAAAAAAAACAACAAACAAGTTCAACACATAAGTTCTTCAAAACGAAAACGAAAACTAACCTTCAAAAGGTGGGTTCATCGAATAAAGTTTCGTCACCAGTGAGAGAGAAAGCAGAATGCGCCTATGAAGGACAAGAGCATGAAAATAATCGGTTAAAACAAACAAAAATCATACATAAAGTAGTTAATTAACATGCATTTGTATCAAATGAAAGAAAGATTACATGTGATGCTCGTCAAACTTCGTTCGAGAAAAGTTTGAGAAGAGAAGAGGGTATCGCGCGCTAAGATGAAATGAATAAATTTTCAATCACCCGCTCAAATTTTTATTGAATTCACTAACCTTTTGACGTCGAATTTAAAGGGCATTCGACGTTTTATATCCTTTTACGTCGAATTACAATTCTAAACGACATTTAATAATTGCATTTATTTACAAAAATGACACTGCTCATTTTTAAAGTTGGCTATTTAGTGGTTAGACGTTGAATGCGTGACGTTATACGCTGTTTTTGTACTAGTGGTCAAACGATGTAAATAACACAAATACTAACATGAAATGTCTTTGACACGTCAAGAAAATTTAATGTAGTTAGATTAAAAGGACTATATGCATTTATCCATTCATTTTTAAAGTTTGGGGACCAAAAATGTATCAAAGTTTTAGAAAGTGATGAATTTCAATTTCACATTAAAGTTTAGGGACTAAAAACATATTTAATCTTTTTTTTACATAAACAAACTTGAGACTGAAATCAATGTGAGTAAGAACAAGGTTATTGGTAAGCTTTAATTAGCGAGGTATTGGTGTTAGTATAACTTACTATGAATTAAGTTTAAGTTTAACTCATTCTTGTACTATTGGTATTAGTATAATATATTACGAAGTCAATTTAAGTCTAACTCATTTTTGTGACTGGTGTTGTTACAACTAATTAGTAAATGAGTCTAACATTAGTGCATCAAAGACTTTTTATGATAGTTACAATAGGATTTCTATGTTGATTCTAGACTCGTCAAATATACAACTGACCTATGATGGGTCTAGAAGTGACATAAAAAGTCAACTTTCTATGTCACTAATAACATTGACAAGAGTGCCCTAATGGTGTTGCTCAAGTCTTAATAGAGTCATCTTAACTTCTTCTTCAAACACATAGACCATTCTTAAACCTTAGCGCACCCTCCTTAATGTCGCAAGCATCGCCTTCTTCATTGGCGTCCATAAGTACAACTTCGTTGCCTACAAGATCTCGCAGGTGCTCGTCTCGCTTGGCATCTGTTCCTCCTTCTTGTCACTGATTGACGTGCTCCATGATGACAACGAGAATCCTATCGATCTGAATGTATTCTTCCTCCTCAGCAAGTTAAGCACCACTAAGGAGCTATGATAATGTTGTCGTTGACACGATCAAAATGATACTACTAAATTATAGGAACTTTAATATTGCCAAGATAGTAGTCAACAAAATAGAAAGATAAAGAATTCATAAAGGAACCACAAAAATTGATTCTTAACAAATTAATTTTTATAAAAACTATACAAAAGAATTCATAAAATAAAAATAATAAAGAAGATAAAAAAATAAAATATTAAAGGAGAAAATAACAAAAGATTGAATTAAAAGCAAGAACTTTGTAGATTAATGTAAATGTTATTATGTTTAATCATGTATATTATTTTACTTCTTATATCAAGTAAAAAACTAATTAACCAAAGTACATTCTTGATTAATTCTTGTCAAAGTTTTCACCTTTAATAAAAGTTCATTCTCAATTATTGGCAATTTCATTCAATCACATGAAAACTTTAATCAAAGTAAATTTTCAATTAAAATTAAAAACCCTTGAACTCATATGATTGATATGTTATGTAGATTTAACATTATGATAACTTGCTATGATGTAAAAATCATTACTTTTATTTGATCAAGAAGCAAAAGATATAGATAAAAATAAATCACAACAAGAATCAAAAGAACAAATAAATTTATTCATGTAACTTCAAAATCCAGTTAAGAAATTGCAATAGAATCAACCCAAAGGCTTAACACTCCATGGAATATGGAAATAACATAAAAATATAAGAAAAAATGGTGGAGAGCATGAGAGAAGAGAGAGGATGAAATCAGAACCTGCAAAGGGTTCCTAAGCTCCCTTAATTAGTTTCCTTAAGTATCTTTATATAGAAATTGTACTGAGCTTTGTTTCAGACTTTTTTGTTGTTGTAATCTTCTTTATGATAATTTAATCTCCTCTAATTATCTTCTAAATAATTCAATATCTTCAAGATATATTTGATTGTTATGGAGATCTAAAAATATTTGAGAAGATATTTGCTAGATTAATTTTTTTTGGCAAATATTATCTTTTGATATTTATTGCTATAGTTAAATAAGGTAATTATTTAACAATATCAATTAAATTATCTTAAGATATATTTTTCCCATATTCTCTTTTATCATAAATATTTTATCAATTACCAAAGCACTTTTTGTAGAAAAAATAGAGAAAACCGCAAGGTCCAAATTTTGTTGTTCGTTCCTCTTCCTGACTTAGTCAATTTTCTTCCCTTTTTCATACTTTTCTTGCCTTCTTCATGCAATGTTTGGCTTGACTTCTTGTGGTCTTGATTATTTTCTATTCTTAGATTTATCTTTAAGGTTTCATGAAATTGTAACCAATTTATTTTCACACCTCAATAAGTTCAACTTAGTTGTAGTTACACTAACACACCTTAAAATATCCAAAGAATATTTATGCAACTAAAAAGTTATTTTTATCATGTTTTTATATATCTTATGCTCAATAAACCCAATTATAACAAATCATAATTAAAATATTCTTTTTAAGTACAAAAACCAATTAAGAATCCAATATTAAAGGCTAAATGGGGGCATAAATATGCATTCATCAAGCTCCCCCACCTGGTGCCTTGCCTAAGGATGAAAAGTACACTCATCATCATGCTCGCCTTCGTCGAAAGTAATGCGTTGGCAATTGTCGTACATTTTCCTTTATAGAGAGAGCTTTGCCCGTTCAATCTTTCATTGATCATATCCATTACCATTCAGACGATTTTTAGGACACTATGGCCATCACATTCTTAGAGGCAAGAAATGTCACCGAGGAGAAGTATGCCACAAACCATCCAACCGAGAAGATTGGGAAGAGTCTCATTTTCAAGGTTCTTTTTTTGGTCCTTTACATATGCACATTTTTCCCTCTAATTTGTTATTATCTGATTCAAATATGAATTGTAGAGGAAGAAATAATCAAGAAAGAGGTAAAAGGTGATACTCGAAACACATATTATGCTGGTTCAAATTATAAACGGCATAGTAAGTAAAATATATCAATTAAACACTCTTACTATGGCATAGAAAAGAGTCACCTTATTATAAGAATGTCACCACACCACTTATTATGATGGATAAAGTACAACCGACATAATAAGCCAACATAAAATCCAATATTCCCCTTAGTGAAAGTTTAATTCATCCTTACAAAACTCATAATATTTGTTAATAGTTTTATAGTGGATAATATATGATAAGTCGAACAAACCTCAATAGGATAGACTTTTATATCATATTAGAAAGTGAATTTAAGTTTAATTCATCTTCATAAAATTGATTTGTAAGTTGAAGATTAGTCTAACTTTTATATGTTTATTTAGACTTATCTATAGTCAAAACTCTCCATAAAAATATTTAATAGCATTTTTGCTTCCTATATTTTTAAATGATCTTTTTGGTTAGATAGTGGTCAACTACATTTAGAAGATGATGAATTGACAAATATTAACCTAACTATTCACTTTTTTTTAAAGCATTTATTATCAATCTCACAAACAAAAATAAGAAGAATGATGTTAAGATGATCTTATAGAAAAATTACAAATCTCGTTAGATAAACTTTAACCATAGTTCTAATATGAAGTGAACTTAAGTCTAATTCAATATAACAAAACTAACTTTAAAATGAAGTTTGTATCCATTTTGTATACTCTAAACTAGTCGTGAATATGATACTTTTAATTTATAGTCGTTTTAAAAAATATAAAAATCCATTAAATAAAGGATAAATAATTAATTTATACAGAGACACCAACAATATTATTAAACTCCATTCGAACTTTGGTGATGAGAAATTAAAAAAAAAAGGTTATTTTGGTTAGGCCTTTCGATAAGATTGCGATGTATAAGCACTACGCTGGTCCTAATGTCCTATGATATAGTCCTCGTGCATGCCTACGATAGTCTGGTCATATATACTGTTTTTATGATTATTTGTGTGCTCGTGCACTTGGTGACCAGACACAAATATGGTCCCAAAAAAGAAAGACAACTCAGATCTTCAATTGGATCGTCCTGTTCTAAATTCGAAATCAGAATCAAAATTATATTATATTCGAATAAATAAAATGGTGCTGTAGCAGTGAGTTGGAGGGAGGACAAATTAAAGGAAACAACACAAAACATTCTTCAGGTTTTTTCTTTTGATCATTCATACATTGAATTTCATTGCATAGTACATTAGTACATTTTCCTCTATAGATTCTCCAACTGGTCCATGCTCTCACAAGGGGACCTCATGTTTACATTTTCTTTTTCACCTTGCTAGACAAATAAAATCTATTTTTTTTAATATTTTATCACAAAAAAGATTTTGAAGTTTGTGACACAAATTTATTTTATTTTGTCAAGCATTGTATGGTGATCATGCAATTATACGAGAGTTTTTATTAAAGGAGAATACAATGAATCAAAATAAATCTTGAAAACTTGAAGTGAACCATCAATGCGAAAGATAATTTAAAGAAAGATTAAATATGTTTTTTATATATAAATTATTATGAAAAATATTGTGTTTTTAAATAAAATTAATATATATTTTGTTTTTATATTTTATAAAAGATATTTAGAAAAAATATTTTAAATATTTTTAGAAATTGTAAAAATAAATATTTTATAATTTAATTTAAAAATAAAGTATTATTTTTATAATAATTTAGAGATAAAGCATATTTAATTCTTTAGAAATTTAGATGATAAACAATCTCCTTTTAAATAATATATTAATTAATTAGTTTACCCTAGAATAGCATTTATATAAAAGTTCAAATTTATGTATTTCTTTTAATAGGAATATATGTTTGAGAAATTAAAAGCTACTATTATGGTTGAGAGAATGGCATAGGATGATGTTTGAATGGTAGGTAGAATTGAATGAAATTCATTATAAAAAATTGAAAAAAAGAAAACACAAAAAAACAAAAATGATACAACAAAAGGCACAATCCCCAATCCCCATCACCTTTAGTAAAAACAACAACCTCTCATTGTTTATTTTCTGTAAATAGTGACAACTTCTGACCCCATAGAACTCCACACTCCACACCTAAAGTTAAAGCATCAACCTTTATTTTTATTTTTTATTTTTTTAAAAAAAGTTAAAGTAGCAACCCAAACAAAATGGAAAGGAACCAGGTCAGAGAAAATATTAATAATATTCATAGTAACTGATAACGAGATCTTATTATAAATATTCTCAGTTACATGAGTTGCTTTATAGATTAGAAAAATATAATTTATGATTAAATAATTTCGACATAATCTTAAAGACTTTTAATTCGCTTATAATTTTGTATGCTTTTTTATTTTAGTATTTTATGTGATTAAAAAATCTGATTTTAATTTTTTTTTACGTATGAAAAGCTGGTTGGAACAATAACGATTATAATATTATGAATGCAAATAGTCTTTTTATGTAATAAGTTTGAAAAATAAGAAACTTGAACAATTATTAGGAAATGAAAGACAGTGTTGAGAGACTTATTAAGAACAGTAATTTTAGGTTTCCATGCATTTCTTTAGGCCTTTAAAGTCACTATCAACTTTCGAGAAAATAAGTCTGCAAACAAATATTAAAATATCTATTATATTTGGTAAAATTAATTGTTTGTTGTTGATAATTTATCAGAGTGATTGGCAAGGAAAACCCTTGTTTAATTGAAAAATATATATATTTATGCGCTAAGTTTCACAGTTCGAAATGAATAATTTTATTATGTATTTAATTGACATAGAAATAAAATGTAATAATAATTGTATATATAATTTATACAATAAATATCATAAAATTCAACATAATTATTGAATATTATTGTAAGATAACAATATAAAAGTTTATTACAAATTATTTTCTCTTAGGAATATGTTAAGAATGGATTTTATGGTAATTATCATAAAATTAATAAATACATTAAAAAATTTATGAAATTTAAATACATTATTTTAATTAATTCTTTAACCAAATTTAGACTTTTGTCTCATTGATTTATACAATCAATAATTCCATTAAATATTCACAGAAAAACTATAATGGTATTTTTTTTAAAAATAACATAAATATCACCACCTGCATCTCTGTCATTACAATTTTGAACGGATGCTTTACACTATCTTTTCTATACATTAAATTGACTTTTGAGGTCATCTATGTTACTTTAATACATATAGTATTTTCTTAATAAATAGATTCTTAAACCCTAATTCTTTTTAATTAACAATTAGTATTCCACGTTCCCCTTTATAATACATACTTATTACACTTCAATGCAAGGAGAAACACCAAATTCTTGGTAACCGACCCTACATCTTCCTTTACCTTTCATTATGTCCATTAATCCAAATACTTCAACCCACATTCAATCTATAAAAAAAAAGTAAATATTAAAATTGGTTCTAAGAAATTAAGATTATTATATAAACCAACCATTACAAATTGTATCTCTTTATATATAATTTTATTTGTACTATACATATAATATCAAATATTAATCATACGAACTTTTAAAAAATTTGTCATATAAAATTTTAAATTTTTAACACATTAATATTCTAGGGATGAATTTGAGTAATTACCTATATTAAAAAACCCCATATCATTATTATTATTTTATTTTACATTCCTCCACATAGTATAAACCTTAAATATTTTGTCACGCCACACCACTTTTGTTTTCTCGCTGTCCCTGGGAACCAAACAGTGCCACCAACCTTCACAACCTCTCACTATCATCACATCACTCTCTCACTCTCTCTCCTCCTTTCTCTGTCATCACTCCACAGACAAATCACACTCAATACTCACTCTTCTTCTTCACGTTCTCTTTCACTTCATTCTTCATAACATGACCAAAGCTCAAATATATTTTCCCCATTTTCGGTTATGAATCCCCCCCAACCGCCGCAGGCCCACCGTCCCTCCACCTCCTGCCCCCGCCACCCCGACGAAGCCTTCACCGGCTTCTGTCCCTCATGCCTCTGCGAACGCCTCGCCCTTCTCGATCCCAACAACAACAACAGCCCCGCCACTGCCCGCAAACCTCCATCCACCGCCGCCGCCGCTCTTAAAGCCCTCTTCCGCCCACCCGCCCTCCCGGAGCTACGCCGCACAAAGTCCTTTTCCGCCTCCAAAAACGAACCTTTCTCTACCTCCTTCGAACCCCAGCGCAAATCCTGCGACGTCCGCGTCCGCAGCACCCTCTCCAACCTTTTCCACCAAGACCTCAAGCCCCAAAACGACAAACCCCCAGAACTAAACGACATTCGCCCACGTGTTCTCGACCAGCCCGTTGATAAACAAGAGGCCCAAGAAGAAGAAGAAGACGAGAAAGACGAGATCAGGGTTGTGGAGGAGCCCAAGGTCAATGTGAACGAAATAGTTGAAGTCATTGAAGAACTTGAAGTTGAAGAGATAGACACAGAGAAAGAAAAAGAAAAAGATAAGGAAGAAGAGCTTGTTGCTATCGTTGAAGAAGAGGAGGAGCTGAAGACAATGAAGGACCACATCGACCTTGACTCATCACAAGCGAAGCAACAAAAAGAGCATGACTTCAAGGACCTCGAGGGAAGCTTCTTCTCCGCGGCTTCGGTTTTCAGCAAGAAATTGCAGAAGTGGCGGCAGAAGCAGAAAGCGAAGAAGCGGAGGAACGGTGCTCTTCCGGTGGAGAAGCCGATCGGGCGGCAGTTCCGGGACACGCAGTCGGAGATCGCTGACTACGGCTTCGGGCGGCGGTCTTGCGACACCGATCCAAGGTTCTCGCTGGACGCAGGGCGGTTCTCCCTAGACGCGGGGCAGTTTTCGCTTGACGCCGGTAGGATGTCGTTCGACGACCCTCGGTACTCGCTGGAGGAGCCACGGGCGTCGTGGGACGGTTATTTGCTCGGACGGAGCAATTTTCCGAGGATGCCGACGATGCTGTCGGTGGTGGAAGACGCGCCGGTGCAGCATGTGATGAGGACTGATACGCAGATTCCTGTGGAGGAGGAGCCGGTGAATGACGATGAGGGCGTTCCTGGTGGGAATGCACAGACTAAAGAGTACTACTCTGATTCGAGTTCTAGGAGGAGGAAGAGTCTTGATAGGTCTAATTCGGTTAGGAAGAGTGTTAGTTTGGAGGTGGATGAGTTGACTAACAATGGAAGCGGTGGTGCGAATGGGAATGGGAATTTGAATGTGAATGAGAATGCTAAGGTGGCTCCTTCTGGAGTGGATTATGTGCAAGGTGTGAGAGTGGGGTTTAATGAAAGGGAATTCGGGTCGAATTCAATGCGGGAAGATTGCTATTCTGAGAAGATGTTTGATGTGGGGGTGATTGGGAATGGAGACGGGAACGGGAATGGGAAGGGGGGAAAGAAGGGGCGGCGATGGCGGTGGAGCATATGGGGGTTTATTCACCGGCGTGGCGGGAACAAGGATGAGGATGAGGATAGGTATAGCAGGGTGAATGGGGTGGAGAGGTCTTATTCGGAGACTTGGGGGGGTGATGGTAGAGGTGGTGGAGGTGGTGGTGGTGGTGGTTTTAATGGGAGGATGTTGAGGAGCAATAGTAGTGTGAGTTGGAGGAATGCTCAGGGGGTTGGAAATGGTGGTGGGGGGTTTGGAGGTTTCAGGAGGAATGGTGTGCAGGGCAATGGGAATGGGAAGAAGGGGAAGGAGGAGTTTGTGTTGGAAAGGAATAGGAGTGCAAGGTATTCACCCAACAACATTGACAATGGTCTCTTGAGGTTTTACTTGACCCCCATGAGGGGAAGTAGAAGAAATGGCTCTGTGAAAAGTCGGTCAAATCAAGCGCATTCTATTGCAAGAAGTGTGCTTGGATTGTATTGACATGGAAGAAGGTCCATACGGTGTTCTTTTGGTTTGATGTTGTTAGTTTTGCTCTGCATTTCTTGTGTAAACCACACATGCCCTATGTATTCTCACTATTACTACTATTATTATTCTTCTTCTTGATGGTTGGTTAAAGCACCCTGCATTTTTCTTTGACACCGAGTAGCATGCTTCTTCAGTTTAGTTTACTCTTAATAACCGGAGTTTTCAGTGTTTCTGCTTCTGCTCTATGCTGCTGGAGTTAGTGAATAGTGACCTAAAACTCTTCCTTCACACATCTTGTTCACTTTCTTTAATATGCCAGAAAATAAACGAGACATGTGGCTAGATTCATGGCACCACTCAAAATATGCTTTGTCTTTGGACCTGATATGGTTTCTTTTTCTGTCTTTATGCTTCAAAAGCAATACTGATTGGCGTAGGATCGGAAGGGTTATAATTTGGGAGCATTTTAACCTGAATTTTGGCATGTTTTATATTCCTGCAAAAGGGGTTACAGGGTGGGCTCATGCCACCTGCAATTGCTCTTTGTCATGAGTTGTAGTTTTGAGTACAAAGATAACTGGTCGATCCTTTTTCCCTTTGGCATCAATTAATCACACTTTATTACATGTGACTTATCACAGACCATGGTCCCCATAAAACATCCATCAACGTATCTATGTCCACAAAGAAAACGTTAGAGCTTTGAAAATTTTTCTAGTGAAGAGATATAACTACTGAGTTAAAGGTGTGATCTTAACATATTTTTTGGCGTTTCTGCATTAAGGGTACAGGGCATTATGTGAAGTGACAACATTTTTACTGGTTTGGAAAGAGAGCAGAATGTAATTGTGGCGATGGAGCTTGAGATTAAGACAGTTGCATTTGGGTTTACCGAGACAATGAACAGTGTGTGGACATAAGGAGGGTGGTAACAGGAACAAGACATGAGTAAAAGAATATATAGGGATAAGAGTGCAGAAAGCTGACCCTCCATGTTTGTAAAAGAAGAACAATTTTGCAGATTCTGTGTTGGAGCTACTGATTGACTTGAAACTGGAGGAATATTAATGCTACTGGTATGTCAGGTCAACGTCAACTGAAACTTGATAGTGCAATAAAGGGTTATTTTTCAGTATAGAAATATAAGAAAGTATGGCAGGTGCTTGCCTCTTTGCTTCTTCTATTCACAAACTATTGTAATTAACTCTTCTATGTAATATTTACCGTGCTTCGGCTGTTAATCTGGAATCAGTTCCTAAAATGCTTGGTAATCGATATTGTAACATGACTGCATTATTTTAACACGAATACAATGAGTGTTGTAAAAAAAGTTTCTTGCTAACAGCAAATTTTTCAACTTAAAAGGTTGTTTTTTTTATGAATTATAGTTTAATTGTACATTGGTCTAAGTGGTGCATCAAACACTTCTCACTAGACTAATAAAAAATAAAAGAACGAAAACTTACATATAACTTTTGTATGGTAGATGGTGGTCTAAAGTAGAGGTAAATGAGAGAAAGAGAATATTTTATGGCAAGCACAGTTGAGATTGTTTGGGAATTTAGAAATGTTTGGTTGCATTAGAATAATATTTGTTGGGAGAAAATTTGTTGTGTGGGCATGCAGATTTTGAAGGAAGCAGATTTTGGATGCCCCTAAGGAGTTTTCTAAGAGAATTGCCGACCTTCGAGAACTACAGGGAAAGCCAAATGATGCAGAATATATGGGTCGGTCCCTTCTAACACAAACAATTGCCTATGTGAGATTTTGTCGGTCCAACCTCATAATTTATTGTCTCTTTTATCATTATTTATGTTAATCTTCACATATCATACACTATTTTAGCTTCTAATTATTTATAATCAGATCTGTTTCGATGAGTTTCTTCATAAATTAAACTGGTTTCTACACAAGTTACAATTAACAATTCAGATAATAAATTTCTCTTAATAATGTGTATAAGAG
>NW_025910245.1:33847-47754 GCF_018835915.1 Vigna umbellata
GTATAAGAGAAAATTTGTAGATATTTTAATATTTCTTAACATGTGAACAAATTCATGTATGATTGCAAATCTTATACTTTGATTGATTTATAAATTTTGAATCCGGTTTTCAAGATTAAAATTATTGTTGTCGGGGAGTTTAATCCAAATTGATTTTTTTTTAAATAGTAATCATTGAATTGTATTATCCTTAAAGAAGAACATTGTGCTTTGTTTAGAGAGTACATGTATCTGTTTATATTGTATTTAAATTTGACACATTAATTAAGTTGGAATGATCTTTATCTACCATGTGTTGATGATAAATATAAACAAACTTATTCTTGGCTAAGATTTATTACAATTTGACATTTTAATTATTTTAATTATTTTAATTAATGGAAAAAAACTATGAAAGAATAATCATATTTTTTTATAGTTATGTTTTATCTAGATAACTGAAAAGTGAAAGACAGTTTAGTAGATCTATAAGCATACAAACATATTTTTACTTATATGATACCGAATCAAAGTATTTTTTTTTTATATATTTAGAATCAAAGTATTACTTATACAAAGGAGTAATTATCAGAAACTGGTCACGAGTTTTTTAGATATTGTAAAAGAAAAATGTTTCAATACATAAATTAGTGGCTTTATTAACCATGTAATTATTTTCTTAAGAAAAAAAAAAGAAATTAGAATTTTCGTTAAAAATATTTTTCAACCCGGAATTTCTGGAAAACGTGATTGGGCCAATTTATTAGAATTTGTTTTCTCAAGTAAAACAACATTTATTTTAGGCTTAATTATAAACTTGGTTTCTATATTATTTCAGTTGGTTGAAAGAGAGCAATATGTTGTAATTAAAAACTAAATTAATAATTAATTTTAATTACATGTTATATACACATATTAATTTTTTTTTATATTTTATATATAAGATCACTCTATCTAACCATTCAAATTATATTTTTGTATATTTTTATATAAAAATAAAGATTAAAAACGTAAATATAAAGTGACACTTTGCCTATTAAAAAAATTTGTCACATTAAACATTTAAAAATTACATGTCACTTTACTTTTATATTTTTAATATGTTTACAAAATTATAAGTTTTAATCAGAATTTTTATGTAAAAATTAAATTAATTTGAATATCTAGATGGACTGATTATATGTATAAAATTAAAAAATATATTTTAATATATATGTTATAATTAAGTTTAATTATTAATTTATTTTTTAATTAAAGAAGGACCTAATTACTTATTTTTTAAAAAAATAAAAATTAAATTAAATCAAAATTGTAAATACAACGTTTAATTTGAATTAAAATTATAAATAAGAGAACTAAATTAAAAACAAATTATATCATGAGATAGCTAATCATTATTTAATACGATAGTTTTTTTAAAAAAAATTAAAAATATTAACAATTTCACCTATTAATACGTAACATGAACAGTACGATTAATGTCAATCTAATTTAAACGACTAAATTGAAACATTTTAAAAATAAAATGTCTAAATTGAAAAAATAAAATAAAAAGGAAAAATTGAAGCAACCTGAAAAGAATATGGAGATCAAATCTATAATTAAGTCTTTATTTTAAAATGATTTAGTACTTTTGTTTAAATATTTTAATAATGGAAATACAATCATAAAAATAAATCGCATTTCCTATTATTAATTAGAGAAGTTAAAGTTTAAATTAATATCACTTTTGTAATCGTCGCAAAACGAAAAATAACTTCTTCTTTACATATTTAAAGGTATATAACTTATTTTTTTTCATTCAAGTAGCTTGTAATTTATTATTACCCTTCAAATTTTACCTTTCAGCCATTCTCCACTTTCAGTTATCAGTTTTTACCTACGCAGTCTCAAAAAGTGAAAATTATTATAAACCCATTAAACATTGCATTCCCACGAAGTAATTTTTCTTCTCATTAACTTGAAAAGCTGTTCGTAGATTTGTCATTATATTGATACCTGATTATGTTCAATCATGATGCCTTGATGCATGTATATGGGAAAAGATTTTGGTTATTATTTTTTTAAACATATTATATTAAAAGGTAATAGTAAAGAAGTCAATTAATTTGTAAAATTAGAGTTATGTTCATCTATATATTAAGAGTTCTTATGATAAATTCAACAAATATTTTGTCATGAGTTCTAACTTATAATTTTAATATAATATCATATAAATAAGTAAGTTTAATTTAATTTTACAAAATTTACTTATAAATTGAAGGGTGTGTTAATTTATTTATTATAAATTTATCTTATCTATATTTCAATGACATTTTCATCAATAATGCAATTTAAAACTAATTAATCACATATAATTAACTTAGTAAGGGATGGCGAATCTTTAAAAACTATTTTGTGACTATAAAAAATAACATAATTAAAAGATTAAATATATAAAATATATTAAAATTTTAAAAAATAAATTTTCTTTAAATATTATTTTATGTATGTGAAAAAATGAGAAGTGAAAATCTCTCTCAAGCAAACCATGTAATAGAAGTGTGTTAAAAATTTTACATCAACTAAAAATAAAAAAGATTTACAATATATTTGTAAGTATAAATCTCATTTTACAAGTTAATTTATTTATTTTGTAGAACTAAGTTGAATGATTTTAACACTGTGTTAAGATAATAAAATTTAAATTTAAATAAAATTTATAAAATCAACTCAATAAAAAACTATTTACTCGGTTTTAATTATTTTTTTTTTTCTAAATTTTCAGTATATTTTCTCTAAGAACACAAACTTGGTTAGGATTAAAGAAGAGTTTAATTTATTTGTATGTGATGAATAACTCCAAAAAAAAGCACTTTAAAATGTGTTTTATGAAGCTGAAATGCCATCATGTAGACATAAATAAGAAATGAATGATTGTGGTTGAATAAGTAAGATGAGTGTAGATGTCCCACAAGGATATTGAAGGAATAAAATCCATGGCCATTTCAATTACCAAGTCTTATATTTGGTGCTTTCTCTCATTTCAATACAATTTGTAAAGCTCTATTATGAACAGAAGTCAAAAAAGTGAGAGGGAAAACATCTCTACATCTTGCTCCAATCAAAGTTCGGTGATAAAGAAAGTAAATTACGGTGGAAAAATAAAATAAAATAAAATAAAGGAGTGTTGTGGGGTAGTGTGAGAAAAACATTTGAAAGAAAAAAGGGTCATGACATTGATGGCATGTCTAATTTGACTAAGTTGGAAGAAAACTGTTGTGGTTTTACACTTGTCTCTCTAATGCCATAACTTATTCACACGATGAATACCTTCATTGATCTCTTGGTACATCACTAAAATATATTATGTAATTGACAAGAGTGGTAAATAAACATTATGAAAGAAAATTTATGATATGTCAAAGTCCAGGTTTGATTGATCCTTTAATATTGTTTTTTATTCTTTGAAAATACACTCGATTAACAATATATCATTTTGAAGGTCGAAATATTTTGATGAAATAAATTAAAATGATCCCAAGAAGAATAAACCTTTTTTTGTTTAAATTAATGAGAAAGGATGATAAATAGTTTATTTGGAAGATAGCATAGATACTCAGTTGCTTTTAAAAAAAATATATTCATTTAAGAGAGAAGTTATTCTTTAATATAGAGGTTACTGTTTAAAATAGAAATTATTCTTCGACATACACTAAAGGTTGAAATTGAAAATTAATAAGATATTTATTTATCTTTTGCAAATTGCAACATGTGAACTTTCAACAAAATAATAAGTGCAGAGTCAAATGATAAAATATCGTATTCATATATAAGATTTGAATAATTTTCTTACGTATATAATGCAAAAAAACACTTTGAGAACCACTCCAACCGCTAAGTCTTCAATTTCAAGAATACTTGTCTTCTCTTAGCTAAATAGTGGGTTAGGTATGCAAAAAATACTTTGACATTCAAGTCAGTCAAATATATCAAACAATAATTAATGTTGTAATAATGAACGTAATTAAAGTACCTCATAAAATATACTATTTATATTTAATATTCATCTGTCATTACCTAGATGGATCTAAGCCACATGACCAATTACCTACTAATCTTGACTTATCATAATTAATTGTGGATCTTCTAGTTTAACTTGTAGATTAATGTGACTAATAATGCAATTGGTATGTTCAGGAGATAATCATCTATCAACCCTCCTTCTTGAAAAGAATTTTTCCTCAAATTCGTACCACTTAAAGATTCCTTATCAACTAGTATCACCATTAATAAGCCAAGGGCCACATATCGATCTCATTAATATCAATATATAAGTTGAAGACCAACATCCTCACAAATATGATAAGTATTGATATCTAGCGACACAACTTTCCATAAGTCTTAAACATGTATCATGTTAAGCTTGGTAGCTAGTGTACTGTATACATCCAACTAGCCATGAGAATATAAAACTTGGACCTAGTCAAATACATGTCGGCCTACTAGATCAACATGTACCCATCACACACCTACTCCACTAGGTTAGAGATCAAAACATGTCTTTTTAAATCTTATAATGTTCCATGAAGGAGAAAACTTAAAGAACATGAAGATCATGAGCACAATTGAAGAATAACTTGGAAATTTAAATAAATTGTAATTTTATTTTAATTTTACATAATATTAAATACGCTGGGCGAGTCTGTATTCGCTGAGCAAGCTAGTCTCGCTAAGCGAAAGTCTACGTCTGTAATTTTTCTTTTCTTTTATTTTTATGTGTATTTTAAGATCCAGGGAAAATAAGGGTTTTAGAAATAAAGTTTTGTTAAGACTTAAGTATGTTTTCTTTTAAGAGTTGATGTGTCTAATAAGGTGTTGTATGTGTATATCTTTTTTAAAACATAATTATGTTATTTCTTTGATTTTATTTTAATAAAGTACAACACATGTCTTGGTATGGTTGTTTGGATTTTGATTTGTGTGTGTGTGTGTGTTAATACCAATGATGTGTGTTAGTTTGTTGGTGGAGATGTTTGTTAGGAATGGATGGATATGGGTTCAAATTATAGGGAGAAAAATTTAAGAGAAACTTAGATTTTTAATTATACGTTTGGCTCAAGGGAAAAAGAGTATTTTTACTTTTATTAATTGATGCATAAATTATATAAGGGGGCGTAGAAAGTAAAAGCATGCAAATTAAATAAAATAAAATAAAAAGATAGAGGGCTGAACGTGGAATAAAGACAAAATAGAGATTTAGATAGATTTGGATTTAAAAATATATTATTATAAGTAAGGGAATATTAGAGATAAAGTGAGTGATTTATAAAAGCTAAGATATAGGGAGAGGGGTGACATTTGTTAGAAAACCTAGAAACTCCACATTAAAGAGAAAAAAAAAAACACACACACACACACACACACACACACACACACACACATATATATATATATATATATATATATATAGAGAGAGAGAGAGATATATATATATATTTGTGGTGTTTTAGAGTATAGATTAAGCCCTAATATTGGTCAAGGTATGGGAAAACTTACCTTTATTTGTTTTTTTGTTTTTTTCATGGCCACTTTAGGACTCAGGTTTCTAATTTGGAGGGCTACCTCCCCGAATCGGTCCATTAAATTCCAAAGGGATTCCCCTTTTTCTTGTCTGATATTCACTATTGTAATAGACGTCATCATATGTTGGCAACTAGTAGCAAACTGAGCTCCAAACTTTGCTATAATTGTGGCAAAATAATCAATGTAATTAGCCAGCAAACGGGTGAACAATCCTAATCCTTCTCCTTTTAAAGTTGTCAGAACACCTTACACCAAATATCATCGTTGGACGTATAAAATGCCATGTGTATCACGAACATAGTAATATGCTCGTCTGGTCTATCGACCTATCATACAATGAAAGAGTGCATTCTGGTCATATTCATGGTGGTGATGGCGGATGGATCATAATCTCTACTGGCCTCGTCACTCCCACCTTGGACCATTCATTCTTGTTTTGCATGGGGTTGCTTGGCTAGCCCAGGTTGAGTTAGAGTTAATGGTGTGGGGTCTTTGTTATTCATGTGTTGTCTTATTAATGCATTTTCTTCGCACAGAGCTTCTAGCTCCCTACATTCCTCTTCATGACTTTTCTTCATCTCTTACATATCCCTACTAATTCGGTTAATCATCTCTATTGGGTTTACATGCTACTCTTCGGACGCTTATGCCAAAACTACATTGTTCACCATGTTCCTGGTGGTCACCATATGGGTGTTATTGTGTTCACTCGATAATTAAATGTCATGTTTGTCTCTCTATATAATCAGACAACTTATCTACCGACCGACCATGAGATTTAAAGCCAACAGATATAGATGTTCTTGATCGGTGCGATTCTCTTCCTATTTCATGTGATACGTACAAATATTGATTTCAATATATGATCAATTGCAATGAAAAACATAACATTCTTAAATTTCATTATTAGGATTCACACTAATTTCATAAAAAAAAAATCGTAAATTACATAATTAGGATTCATACTAATTTCATAAAAGAATCCCCAAATCATAATTAGGATTCATACTAATTTCATAAAAGAATCCCTAAATCATAATTAGGATTTATCTTAATTTTAAAAAAAACATAATTTTGAAAGAAACGAAGAATAAAAAATATAACAACACATGCTCTAATATCACATTAATTATTGTAGTTTTTTTATTTTCCTAATTCAATTATAGAAAATGACTATATCTTAATATTTAGATTCTCACATTCACATAAATCATAATAGGGAGACACTAATTTGATACATGAAAGATTCAACAATAATAAGTTCTTTGATTTTTTTGTTCTACAATAATAAGTTCTTTAATTTTTTTTGTTCTACAACCCTCTTTTTCAATCTATCTCTTCCCTTTGTTTTTCATCCCACTCTTTCTTGATGGTTAACAGTGAAAAAATCTTATGATCATAGGCAGAACCTACCTTAATTCCTTTTTTATTAACCAATGTATTAATTTGCTATATTCAATACGAGTCATATAATTGATTGTTAATTAATTCTAACATCTTTCCTTGAATACAACAAAGTTAGTGTTAGAAATCACTTTTGAGTTATAAGGTTTACTTAATAATAAAGTTAAAAGGAAGAATGAAAAAAAAAAGTAGTGAGTGCAACTCCCTACGCTATCAAAATACTAAAAAGTAATATATTTACCAATAAAAAAAATCACTTTCTAACTCAACTAGAACTCCAACAGTTTGGAAATCCTATTCTTTACATTTAGAATGAAAGGGCACATGGAACACTTCAAGTAAAGGTTCAGTCAGTTCTCACAATGAACTCTTGTTTATGTATTTCTTTATGATCAATCACTATGCAGTATTAATATATTTTATTCCACCCGAGGAAGATGCTGGTTTCAGGGGCAGTGGTGCTACGGTGAATGTGGTGAATGAAGAGATGCTGATTTTGAAGAGTTCTTATCCTATATTGGATATAGGATATAAATGAAAAAAAGTATAACACTATAAAGTTGAAAAGACTCGTTAACTCAATACTTTAAGGTTTTGGATAGAGAATGCTATCAATTTCTTATATGATTGGACTTATATTTTATTGGTGTTTGAATTTCTTTCATGAACATCTTTCTCAATAAACCCAACACATGAATCCTCTCCCCCTTTCTTTAACATATAAAAAGAAAGAATATGACAGACTTAGAAACGCGTTGTGGTTCTAAATAAAAATTTGTAACAGTCAGAGATGAATAAGCTCCTAAAAGCTATGTACATATATTTTTCTGCATCAACACAGGATTTAAAGTAATTCTACATTTGTGCAGTATCTCATGACATTTAGTTAACCAAATTCTGGACATTACTGTGTTGACATCAGCAGTATCTCAGCTGAAGTTGAAGCCAAAAAGCAGGTTGATGCATCAGTCCAAGTTCAAGCATGCATTACCAATTCACAATGTCATCCCCCATAAACTTCTTTTCCTCAAATGAAAATGAACTTTGAGTTTTTTCTCAGTCTTTCTTGCTGTCCTTGTTTTGTTCATTGATGAATAAAGAAAACAAGACCACAATAATACCTCCAAGAACTGAAACTCTTTTCCAATCAGCACCTGAGGATGAGGCAACAGAATCAACTATTCCAAAAGTCAGCAAGCCAATGAAGAAAAGATAAACATTTTTCATAGTTTGGATGCCACTGTTTTCTATGTTCACATCTTTGATCTTTTCCACCTCCTCCTTGGGTTTTGCTTTATCAACAAGATCCTTCTGTCCAAGGTTCTTAAAGAATAGCCCTTCGTTTCGGTCCTTCTGCATTTGGTCCTCGAACTCCACTATTTTCTTTTCACTCTCCTCAATCTCTAGTCTGTTCAGTTCAGTAGATTCCTCGAATGCTAGCATCTCACTCTCTATGTTTGCTGTTATCTGTTAATCACAAATGAATGTTTGCATGGATTTCATTCTAAATCAAACTACCTTATTATAATTTTAATTTCTCTTATTTCAATTATGTGGGGTTTGATCTCCTATCAAATATATTTCACTAAATCTTTCAAATCCTCAATTTTATATAGAATTTTTACAAAATGAACTTCTGACCAAAATATTGGCCAAAGTAAAAAGGAAATCTAAAAATTACCCTCTTAAATCAGTTTGATAAAATATGTTTTTCTCCCTCAAAACATTTCGACAAATTCACATTGGTTTCTATAAATTGTTAGCTAAAGCCAACATTTCAAATTACTTTACATTAGTTTTTTAGCATCTTATAAATCCTTAAAATATTCGATTTACAATAAATTCTTTTCTTGTACATTTTAAAGTTTTTTTATAAATTGTTTTTTAATTGAGTACATAGAAAATTTTGACTTAAGTATTTTCTTTCTTTTTTCGCTCCCTTTCTTTCACACTTGGACTACCTTTCGTTCTGTGGTCTACGATCGTTCGTTCGTCATCTGCCACATCCACTCATAAATTTTTTTACGCCGTTTGATCACTATTTAACGGAAAGGATCGATTTGTTGCAATTTTCATAAAATTGAGACCCAATTGATATTTTCAGAAAGAAAGGGACGAAATTGAGATTCTATGTGAAAATAGGGACTTAGTGAATGATTAAACCTATTTTTTACAAGTTGTAACGCTTCATAAAAAAAATCTAAATAAAATTTTTTGTCTTTTAGTGTATAATTGATTAATTTTCTTAAAGAATCTATATTTAGTATTATGATTTAATTTTTTGAAAATAATATTTATTTATATTTTTCCTTTAGCATTATGTTTTAAATTATTTTGTCTTTGAATCAATTTAACGTGTTAATTTTGTTCAGTTTTAACAAAAAAAATATAAAAAATATTAGAGATAACATTAAATATTCAAGTCAACTTTCAATATCCTCGATTGAATAAAAAAGTAATTTGGTAGACAAAAAGTACATAAAACATTATCAAAAATACTACCAACTGAATACAAAACAAACTTAGTTGGAAATAAATTTAGGTTACTTTCTTTATAATTTTATCCTACATTCCTAATTTGGGGAGGAGTTTGGATTTTTAAATTGAAAAAGAAAAAGATAAAAAATCTTATTCAAAGTTAGAAGTTTTTCAAGTCAGAAAAAAAATATCCAAATCCTTGATCCTTGGTTTTAATTTTTTATTTATAAGCATTTTATATATAAAATTGTTTATTCTTTAAAATATAAAAATAATAAAATATAAATATCTTTGTCCTTTGCTCAAAAAATCTCCTCTAAATCACAAAACACTTAATAAAATAAAAACATCTTCGATATTGATATCCTGACACGTTTTTCTCATACGATTATTATTCGTTGTTATTTCTTCCTTGCTAATCTTACATAACTCCCTCCCCCAACCATATAGTTATAGCCATATGAGATTGACCCAAGTTGATGTTATTAATGGTTTCGGCCCAATATTGGTTTGTTCCTTTTAATCCAACATTTAAACCTTACACATCCCAAGGTTTCATCTACGTTTTCAAATTCCAGATTTATCCTTTGATTATTATTATTACTCGTTTATGTCTTTATTATCATATATTAAAATTAGTATCTTTATTGTATTTATTATTTTGAGTTGTGTTATGTAACATCTCAAAAATACAATCTAAAACTATATTATAGAATGATTATATTGAATAATGATACAGATCAGTCTTACACTAAAGAAGAGCGTATGGTTATGGTCGAAAAGCCTTACAGAAAGAGTTACAAATTTAAACTGTACAGCACAATTCTGACCGAACGGTTTTCAAAAAAAATATACCGAACGGTCCTGCAAAAGAAAAGGGAAAAGGTGACCGAACGATTACTTTACTAAAAGATTATACTACTGACCGAATGGTTCTACTATTCGGTCTTAACTTCCACCTCGACTATATTTTCTTCTTCCAGCGCCTCTTCCAACAGCTCGTCTCCTTCTGCTCACATCCCACGGATGATCATTGCAAAGACAAAGACGAACGTACAAAACAGACAAGACAGGAAACACATATGGTAAGCTTATGTAATTTAATTCATGTATAAACATACATTTCACACAATCAACCAAACAAGATAAATTTCATCAAACATTTCAAGCAAAGCTTAATACTAGACTGACTGTCCGGACTGTATGAAATCTGTGTAGCTATAACGTTCGTGCACCCGGGTGATGTAGTAATTGGGATATCCTCAACAGTTGTTACCCGAGGTTAGTCCTATCTGTCCAAATTAACATAAGGACTATGACCTCCTACCGTTCCCACACATGACCTACCCTCCTCTACGTGAGGACGAGTACTCACGGAACATTAGGATGAATCGCCAGCTTAGCATGCCCACATTCATACTTTACCAATTCCAATATTCATTCATGAGTCATTTCTCCCCGGAACGCTCGTACATAATCCAAAACATTTCAATCCATATCACATTCTCTTCGTCATTCATTAATAATCATCTCACTTAAACACTTCGCACAAAGATCCATAAGGATACCAAATATCGAACGTTCAACCCTAACTCAGAACGAGACCGAACACTTGGAGCGAGAACCGAGAGATCTCCAGTTCCAGAATATTAAGACCAAGAGGTTACTATCGGGTTGAGAAAGAAGCCGAGTACAATCATATGTAACAGGAACGACTAGAACGAACGTACTTGCAAAGTGAGCCAATTAAGATGAAACTGCCCTCTGGAGAGCTCCAACCGAACAACCGAAAAGACCATACCAAGTACTAAGACTCTAGGCCAGAACCAATGGATGTAGACACTTCAAGACATTCAAAGAATAATACTTAGAAGAATTCACATGAAGAAAACGAACACTTATGAAAACTTAGCTTATTTGAGTTTAGCATTAAGAAAACCGAATGTCAGTCAATGACCGAGCACGGTAGAGAGAACTCTATTGAATTTGGACGAACACTATTTTCATCAGATAAATTGTAGGAAAGAGAATGAGCGCTTGGTGTAAGACCGAGCACTACTCAGTAAGAGCGCTTGGTGTAAGACCGAGCATTACTCAATACGAGCGCTTGGTGTAAGACCGAGCATTACTCAGTAAGAACGCTTGGTGTAAGACCGAACATTACTCAGTAGGAGCGCTTGGTGTAAGATCGAGTACTACTAAACTTATATTAGAAAGCTTGATAAATAGAATAAGATACTATTGGAGTAGTGTTTAAGAATAAACGAAAATATACAAACACACACACACACACACAGATATATATATATATATATATATATATATATATATATATATATATATATATATACTTAAGTTTATAACCGAACGCCGAGAACCAACTATGCTTGGCCGAACGCTCATGCACAGTTTCTCAAAACGAAGATGCTCGTCCTCAACTAGGATTCTTCCCAAATGAAAGAATCCAATTCTAATCAAGTTTACTAGAAAAACCGAACGGTCAATGATTGTTCAGTGACGAACGTACACTTTCATAGGGGAAATTTCATACCAAAATCATTTATATTCAAACTCATTTCTCAACATATATTTTCATAATTTCATACATTCATATCATAGTCAATTTTCATACTTCATACAATCCAAACATATCAACCATCATATATCATATTAATTCAGTCACTTCAAAACGAAAGGTTCATGGCCTACACATAACATACAAATTAAATTAATAAGTTTCCGTTACTTCTGAGCGTGAACGAGCCTTCCTAGAGATATAATACGGTTTGGCCTTACTAAAAAGAAAATTTCTTCTAACCAAAACCTCAACGCTCACCCATTCTTCAAACTAAACCCCACAACACCAAACTGTTTCAGAACGAGAACTATGACTAGCCAACAGAACTGGTTTGCATGTGTCAGAGAACGAACGACTAAAGAAGAAGAAGAATTTACCAGTTCATAACTCGAAACTGATCGGTTCAAACTGAATCTCTGGACACCGGAAGTGCTTCTACGGTGCCTGAATGATTATCAGAGAAGAGAAAAGGTGAGATTTCGTAGAGAGAAGGGAGAGCTTTTAGTGAGAAGGAGGAGAAATGAGATTTTCAGAGTCTGGGAAAGAAGGGTGCATGCAGAGAGTGTGACGTGAATTTCTGAAAAATCAGTTTTGTTTCCCACGTCAACGAACGTCCGCTCATCTGTTGACACCTGCCTTCCACTATCGGATTTTCGGATCCCCTTCACTTGACACCTGGCGTCCGTTCAGAGGTTTTTGGATGCGTTTTTAATGAAGCCTGACATGTTAAAAAATTAAAAATTTTAATAACAATAAAACTATAAAATGTAATATTTAATATTGATAAATGAAAGCATATATTATAAAAAAAACACTTAATCGGATTGTAGAAATCCGAAAGAAATAATATGTTTATTAGATTATTTTAAAATGTTTTATTATATATTATTTCTAAATGTTTAATTAGGTAATTTTGTATTAAGTATTACTTCTAAATGTTTAATATGTTTTATTATATTATTTCTAAATGTTTAATTTAATTTATGAAAAATATTAATTTAAAATTGATATTTAAAAGTGATATGAAAAATTTAAAATATTTTTTAGATAGTATTAAGTATTATTAATTCATTAAAATAATTTAAAATAAATATTAAATATTTACAACAAAATTAATTTAATTAATAATTAATTTATATACTTAAAATTATAAAAACAAGATATATTAATGGAGATTGAGAATCCTGGATCAAAGAATCTGGTTAAAAAATTTATATTAAAAATTAATCAAATATTAATGGAGGGCATTACAGGTTTTTTAAAAAATTTTGGAGTAACAGGATGAAACCCTTGGAGGTGGAGGATGAAACATCCTTCATTGGTTAAAGACTGACTCAAAACTTCACTAAACCTCCTTTGGTCAAGGTCTGGTAAGGGTGGAAGCTGAAATGTTGGAAGGGAAAAACTTAAAGCCTTAGCCCCTCAATCATATGAACGAGGCTCAAGGCTTGTGCAATTTGGTCTAGTACGATTAGACCTTGGTTAAAGGAGATTCAGTTAAGTTTTTTATTGGTCTTTTATTGATGGAATGTGTATATAGCAAAAGGTTGGATCAGAGGAATTAGGCCGAAATTGGGGTCAAACTATTATTAAACATCAACTTGGGGTCCGAACTCACATAGTATAACAATACGGTTGGTTGAGAAGAGTCATGTAAGGATTTAAATCCCAAGATTAGTGAGAAAGAAATAACAATGATTGTATGAAGAAAACAAGGTCACGATATCGATATCGAAGATGATTTTGTTTTATTATCGGTTTGTGATTTAAAGAAGATATTTTAGTAAAAAATAAAGATGTTCATATTTTATTATCTTTGTATAGTAGGGGATATATGGTTTTGTAATTGAAATGGAAAAGTAAGAGACAAGTTTTAATTTAACCAAAATATAGGAAATATTAT
>NW_025910247.1:12288-22579 GCF_018835915.1 Vigna umbellata
ATATATATATATATATATATATATATATATATATCACTTAATTATTTGGTGTTAAGTAAAAGTTTTGTATCATTATTATTCTACATGAGAAATTATTTCAAAATTTTAAAGACAATGTAAGAAAATAAGGTTACATAGATGATGAAGTTTTACAAATGGAACTAAATAATGAAAATTCTCATATATATATATATATATATATATATATATATATAATTTAGAATTTTAATCCATATTTTCTTTAGAACCATCCCTACTAAATATGAAAATAAAGTCTTACACACTTTTATTCTTATTGAACTAGAATTAGCACTACAAAAAGAATTAATTTTATTAGGGGTTTTTCTACCTGCGGCTTTAATAACCCCGAATAGTTTTCGGCGGTTTTATGAAGGAGTTCCAAAGATATTATGTTAGGTTTTTCACTATCCAATATCTTCTTGCTATATCTAGTTTGATAGGATCTAATATGTGGGGACTGTTTTTTATGGTAGAATTACACTGGCAAAGATGCTATTGCTCATAACTTTCATGCTGCTTTACTTGGAGATGAGTCGGCGCTTACCGGTGGCAGTGGGAAGGTTGTGAACAGTGGATTGTGTTGTTTGTTTATATGGGTTTCAACATGGTATTGGCCTAGATTGAGGTTATTACTTTTGTTGTTTGGTTGATTTTGAGTGTAGATTCTCTTTTTAATTACTCAATCACCATCTCTCTTTTTAAACCTGCAGTGCGTTCTTTTCTATTATTCTTATTTTTAGAATTATTATACTAATAAAGTTACACCTGTACTTCAACTAAGTGTTTTAGTTTAGTGATAGGAACTGGATCCTACAATTAACGTTATATATGTTTATTGAATATGCACCTCTTCTTTGTTTCAATGCAGACATACAATAAAGCTTGCTCTATATAGTGGATTCTTAATTCATTGCAGGTAAACATTCTATTTTCATAAATATTCCAGCAAGTAATTATATGTGTGTGCTTACTCTATTATTTTAAGTTGTGTACATGAAAACCTGAATGAAGATAATATATAGGAAATTATCTCTTAGCTTTATTATCAACATATTTAAAAAGAAATTATGAAATATAGTATGCGAGAAGGATTTTTAGCTTATCTCTTAGCTTGTAGACATGTAGTGATTTAACTGTCTGATTTCTAGGTTTCTTCTCTCTTACGAGAAGGATTCTACCGTAAAGCTTTGGGAAGTTGGCTCTGGAACATTAGTCAGATTTCAATGGTCAAAATTTTGGTCCAATTGCAGCATCCTTGAATGAGGCAATGTTTCAAATGGTCATTTAGAGTGGTGGCATGCCTATGATGGTCTAAATGAAACAAATGACCACCAGTTGCTCTCTGCAGAGGGTTCTCTTTTGAAAAACATGGTAATGTGAAGCACAAAATATTAATGTTTGGAGTTATGGTTCTGATTCCAGCTATACTTGTTCCTTAAATGGGTGGAGGAGTTGTAAGAACTTTTTTCATTTTTATTGTTTGCTTTAGAGATTTTGAATATAGAAATGAAATTGAATGCTTTGATTAATGTAGGATGAGAAGACACGAGTGTTTCAGACACTCGTTTGTTTCTAGAATAAGCACATTTCTTCAATCCTTGTTTGGAACTCGACTTCCAATTGTAGTTGCTGGTTCATACACTTACATAGTACGTATAACATCTATTATCTTATATATCATTTGTTCATTTTAGTTTTGATTTATTAGGTTAAATTCAGTCTGATATTAAATTTATAATTTATATTTCTATAATCAGTGTCCAAAGTTGAAAAATAAAATGGTTAAAGGATCAAATATTTCTTCGCTCTCTGTTAGTCACCGTGCCCTTTGAGTTTTTGTTTTTTACTATTTGACTACTTCGGTGCTCTCTTACTCAGGAAAACTCTGACTCAGGAAAGCTGCTTAGAAAGCTCTATTCAGAACATGGAAGAAGTGCATAAGCTTCTAGATGAACATTTTCATTCGGTGAACATGTTTCTCTTTAATGAACATTTTTCATTCGGTGAACATGTTTCTCTTTAATGTATATTTGAAAAATGTTACTATTTTTATTACGTGTTTTTCTTTATTATAGCTTTTTTTATCATAATAAACTAAATAATATATAAAAAAAACAATTTGACATGCATTTCCGGCGGTTTTTGAAAACTCTGCCATTCCGGGCGGTTTTTGGAAAATCCCTGCCATTCTCGACGGTTTTTACGAAACCTCTACCGGTGGTTTTTGCAAAACCCTTGCCATTCTCAGCGATTTTGAGAAAAAACCGCCAGTAATTATTTACCAACGCAACTTTTTCCAGGGGATTTTTCAGGTGTTAAAAGAAGAGCCGCAGTCACCGCTGAGCGGAACTTTTACCGTTGAGCGGAACTTTTATCGTTGAGCGGCATTCTGAAGCACCGCAGTCACCGCTCAGGGCCAAAACTGCAGCTGAGCGTCATCTTGAAGAGCCGCACTTACCGCCGAGCGCCAAAAGTGCCGCTGAGCGCCATTTAATTGGGCTTGGGCCTATTTTCTTTAATTTTTAATAAACTATATAAGGGTTTAGTCGACCTAGGGTTGATATCTTTGGACAAAAAGAGGCGAAATCACACTTTCTTCACCTCTTGGAGGCGGATTTTGGATGTGGAAGCTCTTTTCTTCAAATTCTAGGGTCCTATCTTTCATTTTTTTCATTATTTTCATCTAGTTTCACCATGTCTATGGTGAACTAACCCTGCATTATTGTTGGGGAACCGATGTAATCCTTTGAAACTCTCATGTATTGAATTGGTTCTATATTTTATATGCTTTGCTTCATTAATTGTTAGGGTTTTTCTTCTACACTCTATGCATGCTTTGTTTAACTCATTCAATTGCATGATCATTGATGTTATCTATATGGACACATATAGGTAAATCTAGAACTGGGGAAATTCTCCCGCAAGCAATATTACCTAGACATAGGAATAGGCGAATCGGTTGCCTTTAAGCCTCTGTGCGAATGTAATGCATGAATAATTGCTAGGGAGACAAGACATTGTAAACTAGTGATTAGGATTAGGCTTTCTTCACCGAGACATCGGGTTTAAGGTAAATTAGAAAGTGACATTAACATTAATGAAGAAAGATGAATTTTTGAATACATGAGAGTGGATAGGATAAGTCGGAAACCCCACCAACATAATCATTCATATTCTACATCAATCGCTTTTGCATCTTTCAATCCAATTGATCAAAACTTGCATTCATCTTTATTTTCTAAAATTCAAACACAATGATTTTGTTCACAAGTCTAATTTAATGAAGAAATCACATAACTGTCTAGGTCGTGAGTTCTTTGGGAAACGATACTTCGTCTTACCATTTTATTATTACTTGATACGATTCAGTACACTTGCCGAGTGTTAACAAGTTTTTGGCGCCATTGCCGGGGACTCCTGGTTTAACTATTCTATTTGTGTGATTATTGATTAACTTTGACACTATTTTTGATTTTTTATCTTTTTATTTTTTTATCTTTTTGTTTTATCTTTTTATCTTTTTGTTTTATTTTTTTATTTTTCTTTTTATCTTTTCTATCTTTTTGTTTTATCTTTTTATTTTTTTTTTATCTTTTCTATCTTTTTGTGCTAAGAATTGTTTCTAGGGTCTTGTTTTCTTGTGTATGCAAGATACAATTCGGACTAGGAGCAAGAAAACAACGAAACCTCTTCTTGAAGGATTAGACGAAAGTAAAAGGAGGAGGAGAATTCAAACATCTAGATAATTATTTCCTTCTCCGGAAACACTTTTACAACCCTCACCACAAAGATCTAACCAAAGTACTGAAGAGATGGCTGGAGAAAACAATGGGAGACGTACTCTGGCGGATTACACCAATGTTGTTGGCCCTGATCACTTTAACAGCATTGCTAGGCCGAGGGTCAATGCTGCAAACATGGAGGTGAAACCGGCATTGATACAATTGGTGCAGAGCAACCAATTTAATGGACTGTCACATGAAAGTCCATATGAGCATCTAACCACATTCAACGAGATTTGCAACACTGTAAAGATCAATGGTGTGCTGGATGATGCTATAAAGCTTAGTTTGTTTCCTTTCTCATTGGGAGGCAATGCTAAGCTATGCTTGAATTCTTTCCCGGAGTACAACTTTAGTGAATGGGAAGCCGTGGTTTCAAAGTTTCTAAACAAGTACTTCCCACAATCCAAAATTAACAAAAGGAAGCAAGAAATTTCTTCGTTTAGATAAGGCATGGAGGAGACGCTAGGTCAAGCATGGGATAAATACAATTATTAAGAAAGACGCCCACTCATGGCTTTGACGAAGCAACAATAGTCATTCTTTTCCTTGGAGGTCTTGGTTCACAAACCAAATTGATGCTAGATGCCTCAGCTGGAGGTAATATTAAATGCAAGACTCTAGAGGAAGTTTTTGAATTGATAGACAACATGGCTACTAATGACAACGAGATGCATAGTGAAAGAGGAGCTCCACCTCAACAGAAGGGAGTCCTACAGTTGCAATCTCAAGATGCCTTACTTCACAAAATAAAATCATAACTCAACAATTGGAGAATTTGACAAAGACACTTGCTCAGTTGCCAAAGGAGTTGAAGAACGTTTCACAGGTTCAACAACAACTCTGTGAATTGTGTGGTGGTGACCATATTAATGGTCAATGTGCTTTTCTAGTGGAGGCCTTAGAAGATGTCAATTTTATGGCCAATCAATTTCAAAATCAATCCCAATACCGCTAAGGGAACTTTAACCAAGGGTGGAAACCTCACCCAAGCATGGGTCAAGGTCAAAATGGACAAGCTGGACAAGCAAGACAAGTTAATAGACCACAACAGCAACCATCACTATGGCAACAAGTATCTACGCTAAATGAGAGATCAACAAAGCTTGAAGAAACTTTTCAACAATTTATTCAAGTGATTATCTCCAATCACAAGAGCACTGAAGCACAATTAGAAATCTGGAGATCCAGGTTGGCAAAATGGCTAAGAAGTTGGAGGATATGCCTGACAGGAGTTTTGGGGCTAATACTGAAGTTAACCCTAAGGAAGAGTGTAAAGCTATTGTGAGTATATGTGATGAGAGGGTGAATGAAAAAGAGAGAGTTAAGTTAGAAAAGAGAGACGAAAAAGAAGAGAGAAAAGGTGAGGATGAGAAAAAAGACAAAGAAAAGAAGAGGGGAGTGAAAAATTGTGAGAAAAGTGAGAGTTCTTCCTTATCCTAAGGGGAGTGAAAAATTTGATAAAGAGAGACAATATAAGCATTTTAAAGAGATCTTCAAGCAATTGGAGATTAAGATACATTTGACTGAAGCTATGCAACAAATTCCTGCTTATGCAAAGCACATGAAGCAAATCCCCGCAAAGAAGAGATATCTAGAGGAGGAAACTAGTGATAAACAGGGAAAATGCAGAGCTATTTTGGAGAAACCACTTCCACCAAAAGTGAAAGATCCAGGAAGTTTTACTATTCCTTGCGTCATTGGGAAGGAAAATATAAGGGAAGCCTTAATTGATTTAGGGTCAAACATTAATTTGATGCCCTTATCTATGCTTCAAAGGATTGGTGATCTTGAAGTCAATCCAACCAAGGTGACTTTGCTCATGGCGGATGGATCTTCCAAGAAACCCTATGGTGTAGTGGAAGATGTGGTGGTTTGCATAGACAAACTTAAATTCCTGGTGGATTTTGTGGTGATAGAGATGAAGGAAGATGAGAAGATCCCAATTATTCTTGGAAGACCGTTTATGAAAAGGGCAAAGGTAATCATCAATGTGGATGATGGGTTGATAGTTCTTCAAGATCGAGAAGAAAAGGTGATCTTTAATGTCTTCAAAGTGGAGTCGCAAATTCAAGAGAAGGAGGCTAGTCACAAAGCTGCATGTAAGGATGCACAAGTGATTAGCTCGAAAGCTGCAAAGCCGATCATCAAAGGTAAAAATTGTTTCTTGTCACAGGTTAGGGAAGAAGAAAAAGATGACAAAGGAAGGAAGGTTCATGATGACTTGATGGATGCACAATTCAAACTTGGCACACCGGTAAGATTCAAGAACAAGTTGTGGGTTGTGAAAGATTTCAAAGAGAATGGAGTGATATAGATTGAAGCTCCATATTCAAGGAGAGTCAAAAAGGTGGACCAAAAGAAATTGATGAGTTGGTGTGATGAAAGCAAGAGGAACACCAACATTGAAGAAGGAACTTGAGCTTTATTGGGTCAAGCTAGTGACGTTAAAAGAGCGCTTGCTAGGAGACACCCTAGTGATTTGAAAACATTAATTTCTTTGAATTTATTTATTTTGATGATGTAATATGAAACTTGAGCATTGTTATATTTGGGTTTAGCATCTATTGGTGGATGCTAGGTTGGTGAGTATTTACTGAAGGATATTAAGAAGGTACACCTACTGAAGGGTGATGGTAAGATTTGCACCTACTGATGGGTGCTGGAGGATTTTGGGTCAGGCTCATGACGTTAAACAAGTGCTACTTGGGAGGCAACCAAGTTGATTGAATTTATCTTTGTTTGTTTGTTTTGATTCTGCTCTAGTTGCATTATAGGGATTGATTGTTTGAGTTATGTGAGAGACTAAATGCATTGAGTAAGTGAAAGGTATTGGTAAAGGACACCTAGGGCAAGCTAGGAAGAAGGGGACTTGGTGTCGTGTATGCCGCTTAACGGGAATTACCGTTGAGCGTGAACGCTGCAGTTTTGTTGACTGGTCTTCTGTTAATTAGGCTTAGTGGGATTTGGCCCATTAGGTCATTTTTATACCCTAGGGTGCGTCTTGGCCGCCACTTTCAGATCTCCCTCTCCCCACACGCTCTCAAGCACTCTCTAAAGAGTTCTCCAAAGTGCCCTCCAAAAAGCTCAATGCAAAGGAAAGTTGGGAATAAGAAAGAATGGTTGTGTTTAAATGATGATTCTCTTAACTCAAGGATTTTGTGATCTAGAAAAACCAATTTTCTTCTTAGCCCATCCACATTATAAGCCATAGAAAAGTCCTTGTGATGATGCTTGCTTGTGAGTGTGTTTAATTGTGGTTAAATGAAAGGCAAAGTTGATTCATGTGACATTGTGATAGTAGAGTGAATGAGTGACCTCTATATACACTTGTGTGATTGAGTGAGACACTTTATCTAGTGAGGAATAATTTCATGAGCATAGGATTACATCTATGCTTAGTTAATTGATCATTCATGAGAATAGCATTTGTTGGATACTATCTGACTATGTGAATACCACAATGAGCTTAATTGAATCAAAGCATGTGTGCATCTTAAGTGAATTCTTTTTTATGAGCTGATTTGAGTAATTACTTGTTTTGAAAGAAAGAGTTTTTGAATGTGGTGAACCATTATATGGAATGGTGGAAGACTGAGTTACATCTTGTTTGTTTGAGGACAAGCAAAGTTCTAAGTTTGGGGTTGTGATAACGGTTGAAAAACCGTTACTTTTATACTTAATTTTCATATTAAAAACAACCTTTATGACTTAGAAACTAGCTTGGAATCATGTTTTTGCTTAAGTTTTGGAAATAAGAGAGTTGGATGGGTTTTATGCTTGGTTTTCCTTGTTTTGGCAGGAATTAAGATGAATTACATGAAAAAAGTTGAAGTAGTAAGGAGCTGGACTCAGAAAGGGAAGTAAAAGTGTACAAAAGAAGAGTCGCAGTCACCGCTGAGCGGAAGTTTTACCGCTGAGCGACATTCTGAAGCACTGCAGTCACCGCCTAGGGCCAAAACTACAGCTTAGTGTCATCTTGAAGAGCCGCACTTACTGTTGAACGCCAAAAATGTCGTTGAGGGCCATTTAATTGGGCTTGGGCCTATTTTCTTTAATTTTTAATAAACTATATAAGGGTTTAGTCGACCTAGGATTGGTATCTTTGGACAGAAAGAGGCGAAATCACACTTTCTTCACCCCTTGGAGGCGGATTTTGGATGCGAAAGCTCCTTTCTTCAAATTATAGGGTTCTATCTTTCATTCTTTTCATTATTTTCATCTAGTTTCACCATGTCTATGGTGAACTAACCCTGCATTATTGTTGGGGAACCGATGTAATCCTTTGAAACTCTCATGTATTGAATTGGTTCTATATTTTATATGCTTTGCTTCATTAATTGTTAGGGTTTTTCTTCTACACTCTATGCATGCTTTGTTTAACTCATTCAATTGCATGATCATTGATGTTATCTATATGGACACATATAGGTAAATCTAGAACTGGGGAAATTCTCCCGCAAGCAATATTACCTAGACATAGGAATAGGCGAATCGGTTGCCTTTAAGCCTCTGTGCGAATGTAATGCATGAATAATTGCTAGGGAGACAAGACATTGTAAACTAGTGATTAGGATTAGGCTTTCTTCACCGAGACATCGGGTTTAAGGTAAATTAGAAAGTGACATTAACATTAATGAAGAAAGATGAATTTTTGAATACATGAGAGTGGATAGGATAAGTCGGAAACCCCACCAACATAATCATTCATATTCTACATCAATCGCTTTTGCATCTTTCAATCCAATTGATCAAAACTTGCATTCATCTTTATTTTCTAAAATTCAAACACAATGATTTTGTTCACAAGTCTAATTTAATGAAGAAATCACATAACTGTCTAGGTCGTGAGTTCTTTGGGAAATGATACTTCGTCTTACCATTTTATTATTACTTGATACGATTCAGTACACTTGCCGAGTGTTAACAAGTTTTTGGCGCCATTGCCGGGGACTCCTGGTTTAACTATTCTATTTGTGTGATTATTGATTAACTTTGACACTATTTATGATTTTTTATCTTTTTATTTTTTTATCTTTTTGTTTTATCTTTTTATCTTTTTGTTTTATTTTTTTATTTTTCTTTTTATCTTTTCTATCTTTTTGTTTTATCTTTTTATTTTTTTTTTATCTTTTCTATCTTTTTGTGCTAAGAATTGTTTCTAGGGTCTTGTTTTCTTGTGTATGCAAGATACAATTCGGACTAGGAGCAAGAAAACAACGAAACCTCTTCTTGAAGGATTAGACGAAAGTAAAAGGAGGAGGAGAATTCAAACATCTAGATAATTATTTCCTTCTCCGGAAACACTTTTACAACCCTCACCACAAAGATCTAACCAAAGTACTGAAGAGATGGCTGGAGATAACAATGGGAGACGTACTCTGGCGGATTACACCAATGTTGTTGGCCCTGATCACTTTAACAGCATTGCTAGGCCGAGGGTCAATGCTGCAAACATGGAGGTGAAACCGGCTTTGATACAATTGGTGCAGAGCAACCAATTTAATGGACTGTCACATGAAAGTCCATATGAGCATCTAACCACATTCAACGAGATTTGCAACACTGTAAAGATCAATGGTGTGCTGGATGATGCTATAAAGCTTAGTTTGTTTCCTTTCTCATTGGGAGGCAATGCTAAGCTATGCTTGAATTCTTTCCCGGAGTACAACTTTAGTGAATGGGAAGCCGTGGTTTCAAAGTTTCTAAACAAGTACTTCCCACAATCCAAAATTAACAAAAGGAAGCAAGAAATTTCTTCGTTTAGATAAGGCATGGAGGAGACGCTAGGTCAAGCATGGGATAAATACAATTATTAAGAAAGACGCCCACTCATGGCTTTGACGAAGCAACAATATTCATTCTTTTCCTTGGAGGTCTTGGTTCACAAACCAAATTGATGCTAGATGCCTCAGCTGGAGGTAATATTAAATGCAAGACTCTAGAGGAAGTTTTTGAATTGATAGACAACATGGCTACTAATGACAACGAGATGCATAGTGAAAGAGGAGCTCCACCTCAACAGAAGGGAGTCCTACAGTTGCAATCTCAAGATGCCTTACTTCACAAAATAAAATCATAACTCAACAATTGGAGAATTTGACAAAGACACTTGCTCAGTTGCCAAAGGAGTTGAAGAACGTTTCACAGGTTCAACAACAACTCTGTGAATTGTGTGGTGGTGACCATATTAATGGTCAATGTGCTTTTCTAGTGGAGGCCTTAGAAGATGTCAATTTTATGGCCAATCAATTTCAAAATCAATCCCAATACCGCTAAGGGAACTTTAACCAAGGGTGGAAACCTCACCCAAGCATGGGTCAAGGTCAAAATGGACAAGCTGGACAAGCAAGACAAGTTAATAGACCACAACAGCAACCATCACTATGGCAACAAGTATCTACGCTAAATGAGAGATCAACAAAGCTTGAAGAAACTTTTCAACAATTTATTCAAGTGATTATCTCCAATCACAAGAGCACTGAAGC
>NW_025910248.1:0-40433 GCF_018835915.1 Vigna umbellata
CGTAAAACTTGGCTTTCAGTGTAACAGTTGTTCCTTTCATTTTTGTTTTGTCTATTTTGCGATTATCTTTTGTATCCCAGTTCATCAATAAATTATAATAAATCAAAGCAAATTTTAATCTTCTTTTGTGTGTTAAACCATGAGTTTAATTTCAATTTTGTTTAGTATCTTGAATTGAGACTGTGTAGAAATCTATTAAAAAATATTGGTTAATTCTCTAACAATTTAAAAACTCTATTAACCAAACCACTATCATAAGGTATATTAGTTTCAACCAAATCATATTAAAAAATATTCTACGAAAATTGTACAAATTAATTTCTCTTAACAAAAATTTAGACAAGTTTTAGTTTCATAATTAAAATGTTGGTAGGACATACTATTATTTCATTATTTTATAAAATTTGTTGGAGTTGTAAAAATTGGTTGACAGTTTCAGAAAACTTGACAACTTTCCCCTCGTTGACTGTCACAATCTCAAGCTGTTTTTGTCATTTAAGCAGCTTTTTTTCGTCTTAAAATATAGAATTTAGAATGTAATTTTTTATTTATTTTGAATTAGACATATTAAAATATAAAGTAATTTAAATTATATAATTTGAAATGATATAAAATAAAAATTATATATTAAATTGTAAAATGTAAAAGACACAAACTGAAATCATTAAAAAAATGAATTTTATCAGCATATTTTTTTTTAAATTTTAGTCAAATCGCCACAATTTTCGAGAGTTTGTGTCAAACTGCTGTACAACAAGTTACAGAAAACCATCAGTACTTGAAACAAAAACTAGTGTAAGTAATTCGGTTTGGGAACCGCCAGAATTATAGAAGTTTCGAATTGTGAGAACCTTATAGGGGTTCCAAAATCGTTAATAATGCATATCAGATTGATTTTTTTCATTGTTTTTCTATTATATTTAGTTGATTATGATAAAAAACTGTAATAAATAAAAACAAACAATAAAATAATTTGAAACTTAAACTAAATATTATATAAAATAAACATAAACATGTTTTAATTATCAGAAATTATTCACATAAAATAATAGATTATTTAAGTACACATTAAAGAAAAATATTTCACTAATAATAACTAATTTTGATCTTCTTTGTCCGGTAGAAAAGCTAAAATGATGCAATATGACATTGATACTAGTGCAGTTAAAGAAAATGAACAGTGTATTTTGCTTCAGACAGCGGGTTTCGTAACCAAGGTATATAAAACGACGTGTGGTAAAAAGGGGTATGCATTTTGACTTCGGTCTTAAACCGAGACAAAAAGGGGTAGAATTTTGCTTCAGTTCATAGGTAACCGAAGCAGTAAAGTTTTTCCTTATTTCATTTTACTTTTTCAACAGACTTTTCGCCTCGATTCCTTTTGAAATGAGGTTGTATGTCAGACTCTACTGCTTCAGTTCCTACTGAACTGAGGTACAAAGCATAAATCAACCTAGAAGCATAAATCAACTTAGAAGCATAAATCAACTTAGAAGCAATAAACTTAGAACTTACTATATCCTAATATTACAAACTATTATACAATTTGAATTACATATTTAGCCAGGTTCCTTATGAGTTTAAGTGACTTCTTTGGGAATTGAAACAGTAAAATTGAATCTCTGCATAAAACACAATAATTTCAATTAGTGTATATGAAATCTAAACTATAGAGAAAATAACATTCAAACCAAAATTATTATTGTTTCCCATCCACTGGTAACATGTTCACGAATAGTGGTCATCATCCAATACATGATTGTGAGTAACCACACTCATATGACCGTGATTTGTCTATTACACTACAATATATCATCGTAATTATAAAATGTTAAGTAACATCATTGGAATGGTACAAAATGTAACAAAGTATGAACTAAAATATCAAACCTTAAGGGCCAACCATGCAAGTTTTTTAGCTTTAGCAGTTGATATCTCAAACAACATCATATGTGATGCAGGGGAATTATTAAAAAAAATTGCTTTAGCATACATTTATATAACAAAGAAAATTCAAACATTGAGGTTCTTACTAATTTATACTTGTCTAAGAAGGTTGGGAGGATACTTGTGCAATGAACAAAACCATACAACAATGTTCTGCAATATGGAGATCACAAGTAGCTATCAATGACACCTGAAATTGGTAATAACTTAATTATCATATACTAAAATCATAAATGAAACTTTAAAGTTAACAAACTTCACTTACCAAAGTATATAAGGGAGAAAATATAGCTTCTTCACCATTGCAAAACAGCAGGTGATGTATGCTTAGATGTCATCAAATTTATTTCCTTCGTGAGCCATTTGGGAGTCAATGAACTGATATACATAATTGAACTCCATCTTGTTACTTACACCAAACATATACCTGAAATTAAGAAATGATCTGAAATAAGTAACTTGATAAATCAATTTTATATAAAAAAGTTCTCATAAACTTATATCATCCACAACTTCCATAATTTTTGTATTGAAACTCAAACGGGAAACTAAGGCTAATTCAAAACAAGAATATATTCAAGCAAACAAATAATTACATATGTAAAATATAACAAAGTAAGCAAACAATATATTCAAAACAATCAAATAATTTCATATATAACATACAATATATTCAAGCAAATAATATATTGAAGCAAACAAATAATTATATGTTTATATTAAAAGGAAAATTTTAAGAATATTTACCTGGGAGTGTGCAAACCGGTCAACAATGGAGAATGTCCGCGTTTTAGAAACTATAAAATCTCATCACAAAAACATAATATATGGACAAAAAAAAACAACACATTAATTAGCGACATTATTGCAACAAAACTAATCTTCTTTTTACTCATAAACTAAGTAATTTCTACAGTTGACTACTTACATTCTTAGCATAAACTAACTTAGGCTTTTAAATTATCTAATTACAATATAATGTATACTTTACTTGGACCCAAAAATCCACAGTGGCAAACACAACAAAAAAAATTTCACTTACCAAACTGAGGAAGACCGTGGCAGCAACGAAGACGACAACAGTGTGGAGACAACACAGCGGTGAGAGCCAAGGAGGACTATGGCAGCAACAATGGCAACAATGTGACGACAAAAATGTCTTGACCGCACAACGGCAAGGCAGCAATAGTGACACTGTGGTGTGAAGCTCTTGAGAGAGAAGGAGGCAATGTAAGAACAAGACGACAATGGTGTCTTGACAACGAGACAGTGGTTGGATGGCAGTGGCGACGACGATGTTTGGAGATCTTGCGCGAGAAAAGGAATCGCGAAACAACGCGAGAACATTGTAGCGGCGACGATGACGGAGAGACAACCCTGTAACGACGGTGATTACGAAGCGACGACCCTATAGTGGAGGCGATGACGGAGCACTTGGATGCAATAAAGGAGTTTTCGCTTGAAAGGAAGAAGAACAGTGAAACAGTAGGGTAACTTCCTTCGCGAGAGTGAAAATATTAAACCTATACTGCCTCGATTATCAACTTAACTAAGGTAATACACAACTACTGCCTAGGTTCCTTCCTCCAACCGATGCCTATACGTAACTATACACCTGGTCCTTTGGGAAACCGAAGCATAAAAGGATTTTCACATCGGTCTAGAACCGATGCCAAAGAGGTCGACAAAAGGAATTAAAACCTTCAAAAGTCAGATGGTAATCATTTTGACAGGACCTACTGCCTCAGTTCTAAGGGGAATCAATGTCGTAGGTCGTTTCCAGATAGTTGTCAATGCAGGAGTCAGGTTCATGTCAAAAAAGGCATGCCTTTTTGTCTCGGTTGGTCAGGTGAACCGAGTAAGTCATTTTCAAAAAGCTATCAAGTGAAGAGTCAGTTGCAGTTGGAAATTTAAAGAACATTATGCCTCGGGTGGTTATTTAACCGAGGTAATAGGGTTGTTATGCCTCGGTTCCCCTTGAACCGAGGTCTATAAATTCGCTGAAATTACAAAACTAGCACTGCGTTTTCAAATGCTTCAGTTTTATACAAAACGAGAAATATTAATCGTGTTAGTATTCCAATTTTGCACTAGTCAGTTCAACAATGTAGTCTGCAGTCACAAAAAACAATATTATACTCGATATATTAAAATCACAAATAACTTTAGAAAGAAAACATGTCTTAAGACTCATAAGTGCCTATATCCCGTTAGTGTTTAATCAATATATTCAGTTTTATTTATACCTTTTTTTATAAATATTTTTAGATAAATAAAACAAAAAGATAAAATACATTGAATTTTCATAAGTCAAAATCACTTTATACATCTATTCTATACTAAAAACTAAAAATTCTCACATTACTAATTCGTTTATAAATAGAGTTCTTTCTTAATTTACTAAGCCAAAATACAGATTTATTTTTTAATATTTGCTTGGGTAATATTCATGTGCAGCTTGAGTATGAGAAGTACTGGTAAGTAAAAAGTGGAGCCTCCTAAAATTACTAACTGGAGTTTGAAAGCCAAAATTTCTAGCAGAAAAACAAGTACAAAAAAATTATGATATCAGAACACAGGAATATCAGTAATTAACCTTTAATATTTCTTATAATGATTATCAGATTTAATAATCAAACACTCATTTTTTATACTGATTGGATTTATATGAACTAGAAAAATGGATCTAGAAAATTAAAAAATTAATTAATGTAGAAAATATTTTGTTAATAAAGTGGAAGGAATTTGAGAACCCCTGAAGTAAGAATCTTAAAATCCAATAAGATACATACACTGTCTAGTAAGACGATTAATATCGTTATTTTAAAAAGAAAAATAATTTACTGTACTATTATAGAAAAATAATTTACTTGGAACCGCAGGTAACATATTTTTCCAATAATATTAAAAATAATCTCTGGAAAAATTATATATTTTTTTCGTGATTAACTGTAGCTTCTTTTGGCAGAGTTAAAAAAAGTCTAAGGTAAAGGAAGATGAAGAAAGAGTTAGAAAAAAGTCTTAGTTTTTGTTTAATGAAAAATTTCGTTTTCAATGCTAACAAACCTCTACCCCAAAAGAAAAGAGAGAAAAAAAACAAAGTGAACAAAATCAGCTTCAGAAATCCTAAATTAGATGAATGTGGATGCTGCTGAATGGAGGAGCAGGGGATAAAATTGAAGAGCAACAGAAGAATGAAGATCTCCCAAGACGAGTTTCTCATCACCTGTATTTTTCAATTTTATCCTTTAAATATTTTTTAAAAATTAAAATAATTATGTTATCAATATTATCTTTTAGTAACCGTTTATTTAAATTTAATTTTTTTAGTTTAATATTTTTAATTAAAAAATTGCCTATAAAATACATAAAATTATATGTATTTAATTTTATAATTATAATAATAACATCATAAAAAAATTAATCACACGTAAAATGGAAAACACACGTAATGGATCTGTTTTGATCTACATAAATATAAATAATAAAAACTAACAATAATAAAATTATATTTATAAAAATATCTATTTTGTAGGTAGTTTTTATTTCTTTTGTTAGTAGTTTATTTCTGACGAAAAGGTCAACCCGAGACATGTATCTTTGCACTGATCGATCCGAGGAAAAAGATAAAGTCAAGTAAAAATATAAATCCTTTAGGTCGGTCACAAACCAAAAGTTGTTGTTACCAGTTTCGCATCAAATCAATCATCTTCGTCTAATCCCTTCTCAAAAACCAAAGCAAAGCATGTCTCCTGCATAATAAACGAATATGCCACCACGCTACACGTGTAACACCACCCAATTACGTGTGCAATTCAGATCTAGCCACGTGACATTCTATTAATTTCCGTGGAGTGCACCGAAAACAACTTCATCCTTTTGCTTCCCCTTTCTTCTTCTTCCGTGTTATTAACTCCTTCGTCATTCCCAATCCTATTATGGCATTTGGGCTCAGAACGAAGAGCTTTGGGTTCATAGAAGGAGAGCCTCAGTTTGTGAGTGCATTCCAATGGTGGAACCAGATTGATGACTCGGATCAATGGCAGAGAGGCACTTACTATGCCCTCTGTGTCTCTTATACCTTGGTCTCATTTATTGCCCTGGTTAGAAAAAGGCTCAACTTTTTTCAATTATTGTTTAATTTTTAATCACTTTTTCCCTTTCTTTTTGGCTTTGGTCTGAACTTATTATTTACTACACAACGGGTCTCCTCAAATCTCAAAAAAGTTTAAACTTTAACCCCTGATCAGATTTATTTGATCCAACACTGATGTTTCTCTATATGAGGGTCATTGTTTTGCAACCCCTATGAACTCTGAACGCGTAGGTTTTCTTCGTGCAGAATGTGAATGGTTTTCTTTTGCTGCTTGAGATGTGAATTGTGTGGGAATTTGGTAAAATATGGGCTTGTAGCTGTTTGTGCCCTAGCCAGTTTTTTGCAAAGGAAGTCATAATCGTAATCTGTTTATTTCTCAGGTACAACTGGTGCGAATTCAAATGAGGGTACCTGAATATGGGTGGACAACGCAGAAGGTTTTCCACTTGATGAACTTTGTTGTCAATGGATGTATGTGAGTTGTGAATAGTTTATAAACAGCTCTGTTAGCTTATTTGTTTTTATTTTTATGCTTGATGAATCCATATTATGTTTGCAGTAAGGGCTGTCCTTTTCGGTTTATACAAAAGTGTTTTTGCAATAAGAGCAAAGGTATTTTTCTATTCTTAAATCTCATACTGTAATTTAAGCATTAATCCCATTTCTTCATTTATTGCTTTTTTGGTTGGTAGGTTAGGGAAGTAGGATCAAAGTAGAGCACATCGTGTCTTTCTAAGCTTGTATTTTGAATGATTGAGTTTATAATGGATTATGAATATAGTTAGTTTTATCAAGATTTTTTATTTTGTCTGTTGATAAATATCATGACCAAATAGTTTTCAGTCAATTGTAATTTCTTGCCCCGTTTTAAGAAGCCCATTACACATTTTTAGTTTCTACTATGACTTATAAAACAAGTTCCGATCACCCCCCGAATTAGTGTGTAGTCCAAGATCATTATAAGCTATGGTCATGTCGAATTGTAGCCTGCTTTTATTTACTCTTCATTGTAAATTGAAAAAAACTTAGTTACTAGTTACATGGAGTTTGGTCTTAAACACATGATGATCCATGACGTAGGACCATGCAATATTCCCCTCTCCCCCTAAGAATAAATAACAAATCAGTTTATAAGAAAATTAGCTGAATTTCAAATTTACTGCCCTTCTGCTAGGCTTTCATCTATCCGTCTTTTATTTCAACCTTTATTTTTCCTTTGCCCATTCAGATTACCCTCCTTAATTGTTTCTTTTCATGTTCTGACTTATTATCACATTACGTTTATAGGCACTAGAGCAGGTGTTAATGGAGCTTCCTGGTCTTCTGTTTTTTTCTACGTATACATTGCTTGTCTTGTTCTGGGCTGAGATATATCACCAGGTATGTTTACTTTCTTTTGGGAGAACTACATTAACAGTCATTATTTTATGGTAAATTATATTATCTTTATCTGTCTCGAATGTATTCAGGCAAGAAGTGAACCCGCACAGAAACTTAGGCCTGCTTATTTTATTATCAATGGTTTTATTTACTTGGTACAGGTAAGTGCACAATCTTGATTTCCATGTCCACCATTCTAGTCCTTAAAATAAGTATTCTTACTTGTTAATATAATGATTTTATTTTAATCATCTCGCCTGATAATAATAGATCTGCCTCTGGATTTACATGTGGATTTACATGATTGCAAGCAAAACTGCTACAGGCTTGGAAGCTGCAGAACTCTTTCTTTCAGGTTATTTCTATCAACATTATTTCTATCAACATGACTTTTGTTGATGTCTTTTTTGTGTCAATATTTAATTTTCATCTTACCCTCAAATAATGTTGTTGGAATTCCTCTTCGATGAAACATTTGTCATAAGAATCACAACTTTATACGATTGATGAAGAGTTTTTTCTTGAATTGGGTTTTTTCATCTCCTATAGGGAGAGTATTTCATTCTATTCAATTCTTTCAATCTTCTTAAAAGAAGAAAGACAAATCTTTTACTCAAATACTTTTACATAGTGCCTCTATTTTGCCCTCATCCAGGAGGGAATTTCCTGGACCGGAGTTCTAGGAATATGGGGATACGATGAGAAGGGCCACTAATCTGATCAACATCTCACCTTCAAATAATGGAGTGGATGAGAAGATATCCCGATAAAGTATGATATAGAAAGAAAACCTCTTGTGAGTATCTTTGAGTGTAAAAGTTTTCTTCATATTCTCATAGAGATGAACTTTGGTTTCAAGTTATGGGTCTCTTCAGAGAAGTGAATTGTTCGAAACAAATATATGGTATGTTTGAGGATCAAACAGTTCAATATATCTGGGAAGCCAAATATTAAGGTAGTTCAGAGACAAAATCCTACTAATTCTGAGAGAGAAAATTTTCATACGGAATAATAGACAGAAAAACATAATCAAACAGAGAAATCAGATGCTAGAAACTTGAAGAAACAAATTACACTCTTGATTAGGTAAATGAAGATCAAGATGTAGATAACCTTCAAACAGGACAAGATCAAAGCTTTTGATTAGATAAACGAAGATACTTCTCAAAAGAATATGTCAGATGAAGGGAAACTTCACAGCTTTGAAGAAGCCATTGAAATAATGACAAATGGTCGCATGAACATGAATGAAGAAATTCAATCCTTGAAGGAGAACTAGTCCCATGATTTGCGGTATTTCCAAAAGAGAACGACATGGACTTGCGGTATTTCCAAAAGAGAAGAACATGGACTTGCCAAAAGAAAGAAAAGTTAAGACAGATTTTGAAGAGATTTTTTTTTACCAATAGTGAAGAGATTTTTTTTTACCAATAGCGAGGATGACATCTGTTAGTGCTAAACTAAACTTGGAGATTGAAAAACTTGATGTTAAAACTAATTTCCCGCAGGGAAACTTGGAAGAAGAAATACAATGGAGAAAGTTAACCATCTATTAGTGCTAAACTAAACTGGGAGGATTACATCTCAAGAAGGATTTGAGCAAGTCTTTTGCCATGAAAGATTGGTAAAAAGCCATATATTGTTCTGAGATAATAGATTATTATCAAATCCTAGAAGCTTTGAAATGGACACAAGGGTCCACGCTTAAGATTTAGATATGGCAATGGATACCATGGTATCTAAGAGGAACTACCAAAAGGAGTTTGTATTTTGGTAATGGAAATTTCACGCTCATTGGATATTAAGATTTAAATATGGCCTAAGATGTTTATTCCAAAAATCTATATTAGGTTATTTCATTACTTTTGAAGCAAAATACATTTCTACAATAGAAGTGTGATAAGAAATGCCATGGATGAAGAATTTCCTAAGTTAAATGGACACAATCAATATGATTCTGAGGTGAATTGTGATAATTGAAGTGGCGTCTATCTAGCCAAGAACATATTCCATTCACGCTCTAAACACATCATATCATTGGATATGAGAAGCTTTGAAGATAGAAAAGATCAATACAAACGTTAATTCGTTTGAGATAGTGACCGAGACAATGCCAATCTCGAAGGACTGCATATTGGATATAAGAAGCTATGGGTGCGAAGAAAGGTGGTTCCTTTTTCACATATTTGGTGAGAATTGAGAGATGCTCATACAAGATGGGAGATTCTTCACGAGATTCTTTGAGAAAGAGAAAATATTTGTATTCTTACTCTTACTCTTAATTTTTTATTCTGCATGGTGCTTATTTTGCATGCACAAACAGGGGAATTTGGTCTGTACTAACACTCTTAAAATAGAAACTTGAGAATATATAAATGGATTATTGCTACAAAGAAACTTCATGTATAGTTGTTTGGTATTGGGACCTTTACTTTAATGTTCTTTTGCAGTTATATCATTCTTTGCTGCTCTTGGATTTTTGTTGTACGGTGGAAGGTAAGCTAACTAAGATGTTGTCTTTCAGATGGCACAATCCTTTGTTGGCCATTGTACACTAACCTTTTCAGGATGGCGTAGGTTGTTTTTCTTATTGAGGCGTTTCCCCATTGAATCTAGAGGCCGTCAAAAGAAACTTTACGAGGTTATTTTCTAAAGTATTTGTTGCTTCAGGCTTTTCAACCTTAGAGAGAAATATATCCTTAAACTGTGTGAGGGAAAAACTGTATGCTTTAAAGCTCTTGCTGTTTGTGACTAACGTTTCACCATGGCAGGTCGGGTCTGTTACTAGTATTTGTTGCACTTGTTTTCTGATAAGATGTGCTTTGGTGAGTTCCTTCCCATTTAAAGCTACTGTATTTATTTGAAGTTATTTTTTTCTGACATGATGTTTGTTTTCACCTTTGATGTAGCTTGCATTTTCTGTATTTGGTAAAAATACAGATCTTGATGTCTTGAACCATCCCATTCTTAATCTGGTTTACTATTTGGTAAGTCAACTTATTGTATTTCTTAACCAGGGAATCATATNGGCCGTCAAAAGAAACTTTACGAGGTTATTTTCTAAAGTATTTGTTGCTTCAGGCTTTTCAACCTTAGAGAGAAATATATCCTTAAACTGTGTGAGGGAAAAACTGTATGCTTTAAAGCTCTTGCTGTTTGTGACTAACGTTTCACCATGGCAGGTCGGGTCTGTTACTAGTATTTGTTGCACTTGTTTTCTGATAAGATGTGCTTTGGTGAGTTCCTTCCCATTTAAAGCTACTGTATTTATTTGAAGTTATTTTTTTCTGACATGATGTTTGTTTTCACCTTTGATGTAGCTTGCATTTTCTGTATTTGGTAAAAATACAGATCTTGATGTCTTGAACCATCCCATTCTTAATCTGGTTTACTATTTGGTAAGTCAACTTATTGTATTTCTTAACCAGGGAATCATATTTAATTGTTGCATTAAATTTCTCTACTAAACCAATGACTACAGAAAAAAGGGAAAATCCTAACCGGTGGGCTCCAGTTAAGGAGTAAAAATAGAAACTTTTCACACAACATAAAATGCAAATGCTAACCGGTGGGCAACTTGTTAAAAGGAGTAACATCTTAACTAGTGAGCACTTGTATATGTTGTAAACAATGGAAACTTTTCATTAGTGTCATTAATGCTTCTGAACTGTGATTTTCAATTCATTCCCTATATGAATTTTAATAATAATAAAAAAAAAAGTAAACTTTAAATAGTTCACTAACTGTTAGCATAACCCAACAAAAAAGGACAAAGTCCTAGCCAGTGGGCACCTGTTAAGGTGTAAAGAAATGATTCTTTCATTAGAAAGTAACATTAATTCCCCTTTTTTCAATGCATTTCTAATATAAATTTTAGCAAAATCTTTTTATTTTGAATTTTCTAACTGCTACCAAGACCAGAAAAGTGTTTCTTGACCACCTTATGATTTAAGGTTACTATTTTATTATTATAGTTATTATCAGTTACTATTTAAATGTTTAAGTGCATACTTTCTATGATATGATTTGAGATCATATACACCTAACAATGCATTTAATTTAGTAGCATCATATCAAAATGTCATGTGACATCCTCCAAGAACATAATATTTTTGACACAGTAAACAGACCAGAAGGATTTCATATGATCAATACAAATATAAACATTTGCTTAAAATTCCCTTGTATTCTGATTCTGAACCTGAATGGTTCTTTCTCCCTGGATTGTTCTGTACTGCAGATGGTAGAGATTGTTCCCTCAGCGTTGGTGCTTTTCATACTGCGAAAGCTGCCCCCAAGACGAGTTTCTGATCAGTACCACCCCATTAGATGATGAGTTGTGCACTTAAAAGCCTCCCACCAACAGTCAATATATGTTCCTTTACTCTCTTTTTTTTTCTACATATCTTCAGTCTGAGATGGTTACCTGTTCTGTATATTCATAATTTCATTTTATTCAATTAATGGTGTTTATTCTCTAAACTACATCTCTTTTCTATTTCTGTTTTTCTAAAGTGAAAACTAGCATTAAAGAAATCGTGTCCACCATCTAGCCTATGTTTTACTATTACTATTAATTATGATACTTGGAAACTTTAAAATCTTTCAGTAAAAATGAAAATAAGGTTCATGTTAATAAGGTTCAATAATCATAACTATTGCGTTCTTGGATGGAGATATAATATACCAGTATATGTACTCTTTCCTAAAACTTACATGCACAATTCTAATTTTATTATGGTGAAATTAATCTAATATTGAGATAAAATTTAAATTGATCTTAAAATAAAATTAAAAGTAAAATAAAAGTATAAAATATGTACCCCGAATAAAAACGCATATATGTATATATATATGTATATATATATATATATAATATACATACCAAATATAGAATCTCCCTTTATATAACTCTTTTGTTTAACCTTTATATAAGCACACAATTTATATATTTAGATTATATTATAATTTAAATATGTAAATAGAAATATCTATAATTTAAATTTACAACATAATTACATTTAGAATTTTATTTAAATGTTTTTTATTTTTTAATGTTATTTTTGTGTAATTTAAGGATTAAAATTTAGTCTTTGTATAAGAAATTAGATTATAAATATGTACAAAGACACATTTCTTTTTCATATTTTCTTATTTTATAAGATTTTTCATAAAATGCGTTTACTATCAACATTTTAGATGTTTGCAAGACTTCAATTTAATCTTTAAAATCTAAATTTAAATTCTTGGAAGAGTTTCTTCCCAAAAAGTATTTATATTTTGAAATAATCCTTAAGATTTTATCGTATAAAAAACATTATAGTAGGTACTTACTACTTAGGTAGCTGATTGGTAGAGTTTTAAAGAATCTCGTGATTAAAAGTGTGTTTAGCAAATTAAGGAAAAATATTTTAAAGATATAGATTGGTCTTGTTCTTCGGCCTCTATATTTACGAATATTATAACCATTTTTCAAGATAGGTTTATGTTGTGGTACAGAGATATGATTAACAAAAATTAGTAAGCTAGGAAAAGTAATAAAATCTAAATATGTTTGTTGGTGGTTAGTCATATGTGCTATCTTTTTCAACAGGTCTAAAGGTCAAATGAAAGTTCTAATGCATACGTCTATCTTTGATGAGAATATTTGAAATTAGCAAATAGTGGTTCTTATATTTAGAAAAACATTGTTAAAATAATATACCAACTCAACTAATTTCAAATCTAGATTAGATGGGAATTCGATATTTTGGTACATAAATTTGCTTGTTACATGTGAACTCTTTTATTAGATTTATGTAAAAAAAAACCATGTTTCCGAAAAAAAAAGTGATCTTTTATTGTTAAATTTAAAAATGTGTCAAAATCTAAATATTCACGTATAAAAATCAAGAAGATTTAAAAATAGAAGATAACATAAATTTTCATACGTGATAAATTTAGATTTTAACATTGATAAACATTTTAACATATGATAAACTTTTACATGTGACAGTAGAAAGAGTTTAGAAAATAAAGATGTTAATAATAATATAAGTTTTGTTATTTTTCACATCAAATTACGAATACCTTCTTGACTTAGCTACCAACTAATCTTACCTTTTGTTTGCTATTGGAGTTAGAAATACTATTTTACTGCTTTTTTTTAAATAGACAAATACTTTTGTACATTAAAGTGTCATTAATTTGCAATTATTATTAATTTTTTAATCATATTATTTTTCTTAATTTGGAGATTAAATAATGAAATAATAGTCAACATCATTATTAAATCGGTCAACATAGCACTAAAATAGTAAAACATGTAATATTATAAATATAAAAAAATATGATATTTTGAGTTATTTAAATAAATCAGATATAATCTACTACAAATATTTTTTTAAGAGATAAATATATTTTCAGTTCTTGAAAAATTGAATTTCGTAAATTTTAAATTCAAACTTTCATTCTTAAACTTCTCTTGATAATAACAAGATTAAAGATTTTGTTGTGGTAAGTAAACGATCTCTCCCTCTTCTTCTTTCCTTCTTTTTTCCATAACCTTCTCTCCTCCCCTTCCCCTGCCATTCCCTAGCCCTCCTCTCAATCCAAGGATGCAAAGTTCTGTTCAAAACGAAGTGCAAAGTTGCTTAGCATGCTTGGAAGCTACACATATGCATTGCTCATTGCAGTCAAGGCATAATTTAGCTAAATTTGTTTTTTTCATTTACTAAGCAATCAAATGTATCAACTTTTCTTCTCATCCAAATGAATAAGACAAACAAGAAGTTCAAACTTATATGCAAATTTGCATTCCTTTATTATAATTTATGCATGAATTGAGATAGAGATATCAGCTCTCACCGTCTGAGGCCAAAGAAATAAGAAAAACACTCTTACATTATAAACCAACTTAACTTAAAGCATACATTCCACACAATAAAACTCAGTACGTAATATCATAAGGTCCTTGCTCATAACTTAGATGAATTCAAGCATTGGCCAAAAGGTAAGCCTCAATGACCTTGAAAAGAGCATCGCTCTTGGCTTTACCAGCTTTGAGCTCATCTTCATTGGGAGGAGCATCTCCTTTGCTGTGATATTTTATCCTCAGCTTTACGACTGAGCCTCCGTTGGGGCCATCACTCAGTATGGTGTCGATGGTGATCTTCTCTGCAGTGTCTGGCAAGGCAGCACCTCCAACTATGCTGTAGTTGTATCCCAACTTAGCCTCGTCTATTCCTTCTATTTTGTGCAACACAAACTTTGTCTCTCCATCTGCTCATTCATATACCAGATTCACATTAATCACTTATTTTTATAACAGAAAATGTAAAGAAAATAAGAGAGTGTTGACCATGGTGTACTCGAGGACAAGAAAAAGACTTCTCCTGTAGGGGAGGTGGAGGTATAAGAGTCATAGTCCTTTGTTTGAGGGGAGGATGTTGGATACAAACAAAGTCCCACATCGGATAAAATAAGAGATGGACATGGGTTTATATACACATAAGATACCTCCATTGATAAGAGGCTTTTTGGAGTGGTACCTAAAGCATGAATTGTTGGTGTGTTGGTATTAGTAAATTAGACTTGACTGGTTTGAATTGGTGTATTTGACAAGTTGGGATTTGTTATGATTTGTGAAGAGAAAAGAAAAAACCATTTGAAACATAAAAGAGTAGATTTATCACTCATTTGAACTACCTTGTAACCTTGATGTGTGTAATTTTGAAATGGTTAGTAGAGAATGCATTTTTAACTTGGTAATTTTGGTTTTTATCTATGAGAATGGAGAAAAATGCCTATAAGCCTAGGAAACAGATTCACCAATGTGTCATGAGTTATGTGTTATGCCCTCTCATTGGGTGATTCACTCACTCTTTAAGTGAGTACCAAAATTGAGTTTGGTAGAGAGACAAGGGAGGTTTCCTCTCTAGGTTATCAAACCTATCGTTGCGCGAGTTTGTGATTCCTATTCTTAATTATTTCGGAAAAATTGATATTTTCATTTTGTTAATCATTGGATTGAGTTAAAAAATTTTACAACTGGTCCTAATCATATGAATCTTTAATTTGATCGTTGGAATCTTTGATTAGAAGTATGTTGGATAGAAAATTCATTTAACAATTTTGATGTATTTAATGGAAACTCTAATCTTATGTTAATGTAATAAAAAATGAATAATGAATAATGAATAATGAATTATGAATATGTAATTTGGAATAAATTCAAACTCGCTTATTACGGGTTGGTAACTTAGTGAGTCAATCCAACTTGGCTCATTTATTAGCGAGCTGAAAAAATTTAAACACAGCTAAAAAATGTTGATTACAAGAATGCATTGAAGTATCAAATGCTAGCCAAGCTTACCGTAGTCATGGCAGCAAAGAGAAAAATCCAAGAACAACCCTATATGAGAAAGTTCTGAAAATGCAAAATGTTAAATGTGTAGTCGTGTGGTATCAAAGACTGATAATATAAACTAGAATAAACTCTTAATAAATATGGTATCATCACTAGTGTAAAATACACTTTTTATAATTGTTCAAATAAGATAACTTTTTTTACCGACAGAACCAATGTAAAAGGTTACACTAAAAAAATGAAAACTTTATATACCCCTGCTTTTATACCTGTTCGAAAACTAGTATAAAAAACATTTTTTAACCAGAGTAAAAAGCATTTTTGACGTAGTGCATATCATATCAAGAGAGGAAAGTAAAAGAATTCATAAGTGTATAAAAGAAAAATCATTATATAATAGCAAATATACCAATGAAATAAAATAAAAAACAAAATATCTAATTATAAAATATTTATAATATCTAATATTTATCTTTTTTTTATTAGAAATTAAAATCATTGTTGTTTTTCCTATGTCATTTAATCATATACTTAAGAACACTTAAAATTCATTTAGTAGATAAATTATTTTTTAAGAAAATTCTTAATTAGTAGTTTCCAATATTCTTTTGTTTGATTCCGAATCCTATTTATTTAAACCGATGTAGTGTGATCTAAATTGGTCTTCCTCCACAATCATAACCATTTTTACCTTTATCTATTTTTCACCACCATTTTCTCATTTCCCGTTTCTTTCTCTTTTAGGATTTCTTTACCCTTCATACTCCTACTCAAATAACATTAATTACATCTAGATGATATTTAGTAGTTTTTAGTAAGACAAATTCTTCTTTCAAATAATTTCAAATTTTTTTAAATGAATTTAAAGTCATGATACTAATAAACTACTTTCACTATTTTCTTTGTCTTACTTCTTTTTACATTTTGATTTGAGTTATGGTGAAATTTTTAGATAACATATTGTTTTGGGTATAGGGTTGAAATCCCTTACTCAAAGCACTATAGGTTGTCTTGAAGACCGGACAGACTCCCTAGTTGTTCTCCATCTTTCAAGTCGTGTTGCTCATTCTCTCTCCTCCTTGTTCAAGACGTGTGGGTGGGTAGGCACTCTAACACTCAAGTTAGTAATATAACCGAACGGTTGACACAACAAGTAATGCATATATTGTGCATCGTCCTCTTATAATAGTTGTGATGGGTCTTTACCTTTCGTTGACCTAATAATGGTCCAATCACACCTTAATCTACATTAAGGACTTAATGAGTCATTACCACTTGATATGACCTAGGTGAATGACCATGGGAAGACTTCCTAAAAGAACAGCCTGGGAGGATGGTGGACGACCTAAAAAGATAATCATGAAAAAACTGTACAGAAAGACGACGATGGGAGGACCAAACGGGAGGACAGCCATGTGAGAGGACCGTACCGCCATGTGGAAGGATGGTACACATATAATCATCTTACACCATAACTTCTCAAAAATCTAACTTTCTTAATTAAATTTTCATTCTTACCGTCCATAAATTATAGTTTCATCCATCAAAAAGTAAAATAAGTGAGAAATTTTTTTCCATACTACAGGTCCCATAAGAACCAACATATATGAATCACAAGCACGAAACCAAATGAGACCACAGGTGCTTGATGGAATCGGCAATGGCTGTTGCATCCATGGTGACAAAAGAAGCATGGGAAGAGAAGGGTTTTGCTACGTTGGGTGGGGTGTGATATAAAAGAGAAGTGGTGGAAAGTAGTCAAAGGTGGAGGGAGGAGAAAAAAACAACTAAGATAATGACAAGTCACCTTCTAAACGGTGTTAAAATCAATTTAATGAAATATAATTAGGAAAAAAAGCAGCATGAAGTGTAATTAGTTAAAGCATAGAGTACCATTTAGTACAATATAGAAAAGTATAATCTGTTATAATATCTTTTTAATTATTGGCAAGCTTATAAATTTTTGTAATAAAATAAAAAAAAAACATTACGTTAGTTTAAAAATATATATTATATTGATTTCAAACACTAATAAATGATAATTAAGTTTCTAAAAGTGTAATATGTTATAATTAATTTCAATTATCAGAAAAATCAAATTTTACATTATTACTCTGTTCAATCCAATTGTCAACTACACAAATTAGCATATATGAAAATCACAAAACATCACTACACTATCAAACGATTTTAAAACCTAAGAAATCTCCCTAATCAATTCAGAATTAACACTACACCATGAATTTATTTTCCAAACAACCAGTTCAAACATAAACTAATTTTACCACTCAAAACTTCCATTACACCAAGGCTAATAATCGAAAACAGCCACTGACTTATATTTCAACTTAAAGTTTCCTTTAACCAAAAATTTCCAGAAACTTAACATCACAAACCATAGAATATGCAAAGTTTTGAAAAAGAAAACGTGATTTTATAGCTTATTAGTTTGCACTGATTAAACATATACATAATTTCTTAACATCACAAGATTTATTCCCAAACAATGAGTCTATTAAGGGATATTCACCAGAGACACAATATCAATGAAATATGAATTCAACCATATAAGGGGTTAATATTATTCTTTATAAAAACTATTAAGTTAACGAATCTTTCATCTTTATATAATACTCTATTTTCACATTTTTAATCTAATGTGAGACTTATATTCACACTTGGATTCCCATTACATGTTTCATAGAACACACATTGCTAACCATACCACAAAACACGTTCAAACACATCAAAGTTGCTGCACATTCAAAAGCCAAGACCAAATAATGAGATGTAGTTGACTTAAGAATTTCCACCTATAATTAAAGTAAAAGGCAATGAAACTCACCCATTCGAAAGTAAAACTATAATATATTTAAGTTATAAGAATAAATAAAGAAATAGAGGAGATGTATACAAGTTATAACAAAGAAAAACTCACGTGCTTACAATTCAAGTCTGAAAACTTACTGTGCATGTTGAAGCCAAACAGGAGAACCTGCTTCATTAATTAAATATATTGCTTTGTCACCAAAAATGCAGAATGTGAAGCCTGTTACTCCGGATCGGGTCACGTACGAATAGTGTCTATCCACAACCCGATTTACTGGATAAAATTGTACTCACTATCCGATCCGCTACCCACATGGTATTCGTTTAGAAAATATTTGCGGGATTTCAAAACCCGCGGATATCCGCAAAAAATTAAAAAGAAATATATTTTATACATTTTTAAAATAAAATTTAAATAAAATTATAAAATATAAATTAAATTAAATTAAATTAAATATAAATTAAAATTTAATTTTAATTAAATTCAACCTAATAAAATATAATTTAATTTAATTTTTAATTAAATTTAATTAAAATATATATAAATTAATTTTTTTTTATTTTTTGCAAGTACTCGTTGTCCCTACCCTTTTACACTCCAAACACAAAAGATCTTACCAATAATGTCCATGGTGTCACACTTTGAATTTCTATACTTTGTGTTAACACCTAATTTCGTCTAAATAAATTAATAGAAAAACTAATAAAAAAATAAAAGAAAGTAAAGAAAAAAGAAAATAAATTTCCTTAAATTATATGTAATTTTCAAACTTAATTTAGCCACAACAAGAGTTTTATGCATATCTTCACCCCTTTTTGCTTTTCATACCCTTCACTAGAAAATATTTTTGAAATATTGATTTTTATATAAAGGTATACTTTTAATATGGTAATAATTTGAATCAATTATGTCAATAATTATAAGCAATATTTATGATGATAATTAGAAATAATATCTTGGTATTATACTATAATTTGCTACGTTAGTTTCTTTTTAGAAGAGAAAGATATGATCCTAAAATTGACAAAGTTTTTGACCATAATTATAATCAATGTCTTAGATATTATCTTATTTACCTCTTTTTTTTGTGAAATATATTGCAACTAAGACCATCCCTTCCCCTATTTTCTTCATTCTTAATTAATTCACAATTAAAGCAAGATTATCATAATATTACAATCTGTGTATATAAACAGGCATCCTATAAAAGAAAAGGGAGACAAAAAAAATACGGAGAGTCACCCAAAAAGTATAAAAGAGAATAAGTCCTCGTATCAAAGGATTCTATCAACAACTATTACTAAGGAAGAAATAGTTGGAATACTCAAAGCTGCAAAGTTATGTCACCTCTACTTTTTTTTCTTTTGATTTGGGTATTATATTACATTGTACGCATGTTTTTTTTACACTTAACTTTCACATGGTTTGTAAAGGCATTATTTTTACTATTCACAAATATCTTGTTTTAAATCATAAGAAAAGGTTTTCCCTCATTTTTTTTGATATTGTTTTGATCCATCGCATCACGTGATATCTATTTTCAAATTTCCTTTAAAAAAATTAAATAAACAATTCTAAAAAATAAAAAATATTTTTCTTATTTTAAAAAATAATAAATCATAAAATAAAAGATAAAAATGCTTTCACATTTATAAATGTACGAGCACTTGTATGATGGTTTGCATAGTCCTAATTCTTAATTATTTTTCCAAATAAATAAATTTTGTTTTAAAAGAGGTATAAGTACTTGTATAACTGTTGTTTCTTTTTTTTTTACCCATTTCTAAAATACAAAAAAATTATACAATATTCAAAACCAAAATATCAACATTGCTAAACAAGTTTTTTTTAAAAGAATTATCTAACCCTGATTTCTCATTTTGGATGAGAATGGGAGCAAGGTCATTTTTTGTCGGGTCTACAAAAACAAAAAAATATTTTTGTTTCTTTATAGTATTATTTATGAAAAAATTGAATATTTAGGAAAACCACATCAACTTTGTACAAATTATTTTAAGGTATTACTTTTGAGCAAACATGGTAGGCGCTAATGTCTTCCATGCATGCAACTGATTTCCGAATCTAAAATTTAATTTTCGTAGACCATGTCTTATTTTATGATTTTTTATATTTTTTTTATAATAAATTATGATTGCGACTCCCAAAATCATTTTTTAAACTTGTTTATTTTCAGTTCGTTATTCTGTCTTGCAGCATTGTTAGATTCAAATTATATTTTAAAGATACTTTTTATGATGTTTTATCCAAAAGTTAAACAACTTGAAATGAATTATTAAGAATATTTATGGTAACCCATCCTCAAATATCAACATAAGATGAAATGTGTGTTTGATAAGAAACTACATCTGCCAACAAAAGAAAATAAGTTTAACTTATGCAACTGATATTAAAAGAGCATTACATAAAACTTGGAAAACATTTCTAGAAAAATAAATCTATTCTCGTCTACGCTTGAAAACTTCATTTATAAAACAACGTAAATAAATAATATGTAAAACAACGTAAATAAATAATATGTATGAAAACAATGAAAATCTATTTCACATGAGTGATCAATTATCACCGACTAACATGTTTATAAAAAATAAACAAGAGTTAGCTAAAAATATAGATTTCTTTTTCACTGATAACAACTGAATCCGATTTGTTAAGCATTAAAATGTTTAAACACATTAAAGCATACAATTTTTTTTACTGATAACTTACAAGGCATCAAGTTCGAGTGCCTGACCTTTTCTGTTTCAATGATATCATCAATGTTAATCAATTACTTATCTACTTCTATAAAATGATATAAAGAGTAGGATTATTTAACAATAACATACGAAACTTAGAATTCAATGCAAAACAATAATAAACTAAAGGAAAACAATAGCCACAAAGAAAATTTAGAAACCCAAAGGCCGACATTTAATTTTAAAAAACAAAAAGTGAAACCAACCTAAGTATATAAATTTCTTTACTGTTCACAAATGCACAGCTGGACCAGTAATCCTTGGTGCCAAAAAGGTTGAAAAACATCCCCTGTAGCACACATTTTAATCCGGAACATTAAACTGGAGATATGATTATCCTGATACATATAAATTATAGTGATAATTAATATTGCATCATATTAATATTAATCTTGTACCTTCAGATTGAAATAAAACACCTAGATCATGATAGAATTTATTGCATTTCCAAAATAGACTAGATACCCTGGTGGAAGATATGTGCTGGAAACTGAAACCCGTAAATGTGGAATCAGTTGAGATCAATATACTTTGGAGAAATTAATTTCTTCTCTTTTCAAAAGGTAGTGAACTCTCTATGCTTCTCCTCATTAGAGATCCAACCACTTAGGTTGTTACCACATACCATGGGTTGGGTGGAGGACGAAGGACGTGAACTTCTTCTTGTTTGAAGCTTTCTTCTAGCACAATCAGCTATTGCAGTAGGATCAAGGAAAAGGTATGGGTGGAGTGAAAAGATGCATAAGCACAAAATAGAGCAAAAATGCACACAAATGGACTAGAATGCATACAAAGCAGTATACTAATTAATTATAGACCCCTGTTTATACTAACTAGAACCTAAAAGCTTGATAAATGTAGAATATAATCGTTTATGACAGTAGCAACAGCTACATTTTGAGTTTCCAACGTTCAAAAATTCGTGGATAATCGATTATTGCTTCAGATAATTTATTATCGTTTCAAAACTTGAAGCCCAAAACTTATGATAATCGATTATGGTTTCTCATAATTGATTATTCCAAAACATAGACATTTTCTAATGGGAAGAATAATCAATTATCAATAGGGGATAATCGATTATCAGTAGGGGATAATAGATTATTGCACAAAGATTTTCGAAAACCATGAAAATGCAACAAACAATACCTTCAAGAGATTTCTAAGATCCCTAAATTCCTTCTGAGCTCATAAAGTCTAACATTAGGAAATGTTTTGGTAAAAATGTCTGCTAATTAGTGTTCAGTATTTTACCTTAGAGTCTCCCTTTTGGACATAGTCTTTAAGAAAGTGGTGTTTAATATTTTTATGTTTGGTTCTAGAGTGCAGCATTATGGGATTTCTAGTAAGTTTAATGACACTGGTATTATAACACTTAAGAAGAATATGGTCAATGTATATATCAAAGTCCACAAAATCTATGCACAAACAGTTACTTGCTAGAATATACTCAGTCTCAGTGGTGGAAAGGGCTACACATGATTGTTTCTTAGAATGCAAGGAAACTAAGAGGTGACATGTACCACTAGTGATCTTTCTATCTATCTTACAATCTCCATAACCAGCATTAGAAAACCCTACAAGACTAGGTTCAGCCAAAAACCCAAGGACACAGTTCCGTTAAGGTACTTAAGAATACGTTTAACTATGGTGATAAGAGATTACGTAGGACTAGACTAGTACCTAGAACATACACAAACACTTTGCACGTATCTGGCGTACTAGTATATTAAGACATAATAAAGACCATATCGTGCATCTATACAGAGTTTGGTTTACGATCATATCTTATTCATCCTTGTCAAGATAACATGATGTTGTCATAGGAGTTTCTGTCTCCTTAGCTTTGTCCATTTCGAACTTCTTTAGGATTTCTTTACGATATTTAGTTTGAGAAAGAAACGTACATTCTTTCGTTTGTTTGATTTTCAAACCAAGGAAGAATGTCAACTCTCTCATAGTCTTAGTGATAACGGTTGAATTTACCCTTATTTGATACTTAATTTTGATACTAAAAACAACCTTTTTGACTTAGAAACTAGCTTCAAATCATAATTTTGTGTAAATAAGAGAGTTGAATGTGAATTTAATGATATTATGCTAGATTTCCTTGTTTTCAACAGGAATTGAGATGATTTGGAAGAAGAGTTGAAGTAGTAAGGAGTTCGAACTCAGGAAGAGCTGGAAAAGCATCAGAAAGGAGGAACGCAGCAACGCTGAGCGTCATTTTAGGGGCCCTCAGCGCCAGATTACATTGTTTCACACTTGGCTGCCCTTTTTCTAGAGCCCTCAGCGCAGGAAGTCCTTGTCTCACGCTTGGGCGCCTTTTTTGGGGTGTTGAGCGCCACTTCCTCGAGTCGCACCATGCCTGCTTGCCTTCTGAGTTGACCCTGAGCGTCACATGAGTCGGCACACCGCCTAGGCACTCTAAGTGGGGTGCTGAGCGCCAGTTTCGTGGGCTTTGATCTGTTTTATATTATTTTTATGTTCTATTTAAGGACTTGAACGTCCTAGGGATTGTATTTTTGGACGGAATAGGCACAGAAACACACTTTTTGATCCCTCAGAGGCAGATTTGGATGCGGAAGCTCCTATCTTCAACTTCTAGGGTTTTATCTTTCATTCTTTTTCCATTATTCATCTAGTTTCACCATGTCAATGGTGAACTAAACTTTATTTGTTGTTGGGGAAGGATGTAAAGCTTTGTAAACTCTCATGTATTGAATTGATTCTTTATTATATATGCTTTTGTCATTAATTGTTAGGGTAATTCTTCTTTGCTCATTGTTTGCTTTGTTTAACTCATTCATTAGCATGATGTATGATTTGCATGAGTACCGAAAGGTATCTTACAATTCAGGTTCTAGAGAATTATTCCTAAAAGCAGTATTGCTCAGGAATGGGGTATGAGTTATGGTTATCTTAAGCTTTTGTTCGTAAGAATTAATTATTAGGGATGACGAAAGATGTTATGATCTATAATTAAGGATAGGATTTCTTCACCGAGGAATCGGGTTTTAAGTATTTTAGATAGTGACATTGACATTAATGAACAAGTAGAATTCGTATATACATGAGAGCAAACTAGGTGAAATCTAACCCCAACAACATATTTATCCCATAATATCAAATTCGTTCATCTTTGCACTTTTGTCCAATTGATCAAGTTGCATGCATATTTACTTTTATGTATTTTCATTTTACACTAAAAGAGTTTGTTTTCAAGTCTTATTTAATCAAGAAATCACATAACTGTTTAGGCCGTGAGTCCTTTGAGAAACAATACTTGATCTTGCCATGTTTATTACTTATACGATTCGGTACACTTGCCGGAGTCGTAACACTTAGCAAGATCCTCGCAAGGAGATTTGTTAGTTGATCCAAATATAATATCATCAACATATACCTAGGTAAGCAAAATATGTTTTCTCTCTTTTAATGAATAAGGTGGAATCAACTTTACCTCGATTAAATCTATTTTCTAACAGAAAAATGCAAAGTCTTTCATACAAAAATCTAGGTGTTTGTTTTAGTCCATAAAGAGCTTTCTTTAATTTAAAGATGTGATGTAGTTAAAATCTCATAATAGATGCATAAGCAAGAATTAGGTGCATTGCCTCTAACCTGGCAATAGGAGCATATGTTTCATCATAATCAATACCTTCTTCCTGTCTATAGTCATGTGCAACCAGCCTAGCTTTGTTCTTGGTTATGTTTCTATCTTCATCCAGTTTGTTTCTAAACATCCAGTTTGTTTCTAAATATCCAGTTTGTTTCTAAACACCCATTATGTTCCTATCACTTGATGAGTGTCTTTTGTAGGGATTTTAATTACCAAACTTGATTCCTTTCAAACTGGTTGAGTTCTTCTTGCATTGTTATACACCATTGATCGTCTTGAAGAGCTTCATTCACATTCTTAGGTTCAAACTATGAAACAAAAGCCACAATCATGCAAGAGTTTGCTAAGTTTCTTCAAGTACTTACCCCTTTTGATACATCTACAATAACATTATCTAGTGATAATCCTCGGGGTTGTTGCCATGTCTTTGCTAAATCTTCAGGTTGAGGATCATTTGTCTTTTTGTCTACTGTCTTTTGCAAGTCTTCTTCTTCACTTGCATCTGAATTTTTTGAGTGAAGAGAGTTTTCCTCAATGTCCACAATTTCATCAAAGACAACATGCATAGATTCTTCTATTTCAAATGTTTTGCAATTAAAAACTCTATAAGCTTTGCTTGTAAGAGAATATCTTAGAAATATAGCTTCATTGGACTTAAAATCAAATCATCCCAAATTTTGCTTTCCATTATTCAAAACAAAACATTTATATCCAAATATTTTTGAATGAGAAACATTAGGCTTTCTTCCTTTAAACAATTAATAAGGAGTACATTTTAAAATAGGTTGATAGCCCTTTGGCAATGTACCAAAATAGTCTCAACTAATAATGTGAATAAGTAAAAGTATTGTCTCCCAAGAGAATTTGAGTCTCGGGTTTGTTTATCAAGATCAATTTAGTGATGATAGCAGATGATTTCATGATTGGAAATTTGCATCAAAATAAAGGACCTAAAAATTAAAGATTGTAAATTTAAATGAAAATGTCACTGGAATTGGGTTCATGACTAACATTACAGTAACATCCTGAACAACATATTTTATATTCACATCAACATATCTATTAAATCATAAATTTCTTAATTCATTTAACAGATACTTTGCATTAAAATCTAACGTTAAGAATGACCATAAGATCGGAAACTAGTCCTAGCATCATTACTTTTGGTTGCTTTTCTTATGTTTATGTTCAAGAATATTTTCCAGTACAAAAAAACTTTTAAATCAAATTATACTTCCGTATAATCATAAGCAAGTCAAGAAAAGCACATGAACATAAACATATATTGCACAGAAAAATTACATTAATGAAGAGTCATTACAACCAATTCCAATGAACAGTAAAACTAGTCACTTTTAGTCATCTAGAACATACTCTTTTAAGCAATCCCTTGCAGAAAATTATGTCTGGAAGCCTTGGAGTTGTCTCTTGATGTTTCTCCAATATTTTTCGTGTTGTGTTCTGTTAGAAGATGTCTTCTTTCTTTTTATCTTGACTTTAAAAACCAACTTCATTTATTAAATTCGATCAGTGCACTATGCATGCGATGAGCGAAAATCTCAAATGCACACCTCCAACTGCCTCAATTCAAGCGCATAGTTTTGGTGCGTTGTGTGAGAAGTCTTCTTTCGACAGAGCGACTGATGGTGTGCGCTTAGCGAAACAAGGTTTTCAACACTCCCAAAAATGTAGAATTTCCTATACAATTATTTACACAACTTTCTACTTCCTATTACAAGTTTTCAATCAGGAAACACATGAATAATTACAACTTTAAGCTCATTTATAAGTATGAAAACAAGTATTTTTCACACTTATCATAAGTCCAATAAGCATTCTATTTAAAACATAACATGCAGTACTCACAGCATCAACCCAAAAATGTTTTAGAATTTTTTATTCATTTAATAAAGTTCTAGCAAGTTCTTCTAGAGATCTATTCTTTCTTTCTACTACTCCATTTTGTTATAGAGTTCTAGGCACAGAAAAGTTATGAGAAATTTCATTTTCTTCACAAAAATTTTTAAAAGATTCATTTTGAAATTCTCCTCCATGATCACTTAGAATAAATTTTTTTTTTAACTCTTTTTCATTTTGAAATACTTTGAAATTTTCACTTTTTATAGTAATAAAGAATGTCCATGTATATCTTGAATAATAATCTACTATAACTAAAGCATAATAATTTTCCTCAAAACCTTTTATCCTTGAAGGACCAACTAAATCCATGTGCAAGAGTTCTAAGGTTTTTCGTAGAAACAATATTTTTTGAACGAAAGCTGATTTAAACTTTTTACCCTTTTGACATGGAACACATAATTAGTCCTTTACAAATTTTAGTTTTGGTAGATCAATTACTAAATCTTTAGATATAAGCTTATTCAATTGTTGCATATGAATATGAGCCACTCTTTTATGCCACAACCATGGATTTTCTTCTTTTACTACTAAACAAAATGAAATATTTTTATTAGATGCATTTTCTAAATCAATTAAATAAATATTTATATCTCTAATACCTTTCAAAGCAACTTTGGAAGAATCTTTTTCATGGACAATGCAATAATTTTGTTCAAAGGTTAACTTGAGACCTTTATCACATAGTTGGCTTATAATTGTGCTTTAATCCTTCTACAAACCGTACATCCTTTATCATCAAGGTGTTTTCACTTCCAATATCTCCTATACCAAGGATCTTTCCCTTGTTATTATCACCATATGTAACATAACATTGTTCCTTCTTCCGGAAGATTGTAAATTTCTCTTTATCTCTTATCATGTGTCTTGAACAAACCATTATCAAGATATCATTTGAACTTCCTGGATTTTGAACTAATCTGCAAAATAAAAAGAACAAGTTATTTTAGTACACAACAACTTTGTATGGGCATTTGGGTTAGATAGAAAAATATTTTGAATTATTTTATAACCCAAGTAAATCTTTCGTAAAGGAACATCATAATGTTTTATTTTACATTTATTTAAGGTATAACCCTTTTTCATGCAATAGAAACAAGTAAAAATAGTTGGGTTCCTATAAGTAGTTCCTTCTTCTACCCAAGCTCTACAGGTTCTTTCTTTTTTATTTTTATAATTATAACAAGGAACATACTTATTTTTTACAACCATTTTGTTTATGCAAGAAAATACATTTATCACTACTAGTATATTTTCTTTTTTCATAATATAAAGTTTTATTTTTTAAATTCTTATTTTTTCAAGAATATTTTCAAATTTTAGATTTAATTCTTTAAAATCCTTTTTCAATTTCTTGTGAGCAATATCTAATTTTCCAGGTTCAAATAGTAATTCTTTGTAAGTATCAAGCAATTCATTATCACTATAATTAGAATCTTCATAATTGCTAGAGGAACTTACTTGACTTTTAGATATATTGTCGTGTGCAATTAAACAAATATTAGGTTGCTCATTAGAATCACTTGAACTTGATGTTGATTCATTATCATTATCCCAAGAAATGTAGGCTTTCTCTTCCTTGAAGAACTTCTTTGTATTTCTTTCTTCACCTTTCTTTTAATTTGGGCAATCATATTTCATATGTCCTTTTACTCTGCAACTATAGCAACGGTAATTTGAGGAGGATTCTTGATTTTCCTTCCTTCCGCTTTTGAATCTTCTCTTTTGTTTGGACTTCTCTGTTGATAGAGGCACCCTCAGCAAAAGTTTGATGTTGTCCCATCACTTGAATTACTATCAAAGCAAAGCTCTGATACCAATTATCATAGCGGTGTAGCAGAATGATTAGCGTAAACAACAAACCAAGAGGGGGGTGAATTAGTTTCTTATCGCAAATGTGTGTTGTTAATAATTTTCTCTTTATTTTAAAATCCTTAGCGAATAATAAAAAACAATAATAAGAGTAAGAAAGAGAGAAAATTGCACAGATAATTTTATACTGGTTCAAATTACAAGGATCCTACATCCAGTTGCTAATCCTAAAAGAAGATTAATGTTCCACTATCAAAAAACTAATAAACTAGTACAATCACACAGAAAAACAAGTTTATGGTATAGAAACACCTCTCTTATTACCAACGGCTAGTCGTGATAATCGATTATGGTAAGTCATAATCGATTATGGATATGGATAATCAATTATCATGGATTAGTAATCGATTATTTCAGAGACAAAATGAGTTTTTAGCAATCTTTGAAAACCTCTGTGTGATAATTGGTTCTCTTAAGTTGCTAATCAATTATCTTAAGTAGCTAATTGATTTTGTAGAGCTTTTTTACTCCAAAATAAATTTCAAAGCAAACAATATATATGGACTCAAACAACGTATATATAGAGACCTATACATAACTACTTATTACAAAAGCTTTAATACATAAAACAAGTCTTCATGAATGTCTTCTTGTAACTTGAGCAATTAGAGACTTGATTTGGACATAGTTAAAACTTCTATCTTCATGATTTTGCTAACACAATCCATCCAATATAACGAGTAACATGATGAAGAAACTGTAAATAAGATAACATTTTTTATACAAGTTGTAATTATAATAGATATAAAAAATGGATGCGGTGGTCCTTTTGTAATAAATTAAAAAGAAAATTATACTGGTTCTAATTATAGCATGTGACATTTTTGTATTAAAAAAGAAAATTTTCTATCATAAATTAATTATAACCCATATATAAGTAGATGTTTTTGTAATAAAGATAAAAATTTTGTATATTGATTTTAGTCACAACATAAAAAGTAATTTATTTATTTATTTTTATTTATAAACACAGAGGTTCTCAAAACATTTGTTCTCGTTTATGATATCTTGTTGAACGCATCCTCTCTCAATCACTCCTTCTCGCCGGCATTGCTACAGCTTGGTGGGGCATCTCTGGGATTTCGAACGTCTCAGAGCCGGTGAAGTCATCTTCTTCTTTACAAGTGACAGTAGCATTCAACCATTTCAGGCAGGGTTTGATCAAGAGAATGCCCTAATGCAAATGGGGTTTCTTCCTTGTGTTCAACAACGATTACACTCACTGGATGATGTACGCAATTAGTGGTGCATGCTGAGCCAACGATTCTGAGTCAAGGAAACTTCTTCATTACACCAAACATCGATGCTGCGAAGGAAGTGACGCACACGGACTATGCAGTATTTCTTTAGAGCAATTTATCAGAGGATGTCTTTCACAATGTTTCACTCATCACCAAATTTTATTTTTATAATAATAAAATCACAGTTTACAAACACACATGAACTTTGGTTTACATTTACAAATTCAACTAAGCGTTGGACGTGAATGAAGAATGTAAATATGTAAAATACTTTCTATACTACTGGTTGTAGACTTAACTAGTATAGAAAGTGAAAAAGTTTTATATATTGTATTTATACTAGTCTGAAACTAGTATAAAAAATCTTTTTTAACTTGTATAAAATGTCTTTCTTGCATTAGAAAGAAGTTTTGTTCAAAACGAAACTTCTCATCCATTGCATTGCTGCCAAGGCATAATTTAGTTAAATTTGTATTTTCATCGACAAAGCAGTCAGATGCATTTCTGCTCATCCAATCGTTCTTTAGGAGAAACGAGAAGTTCAAACGTATATGCATTCGTATAATTTATGGATGAAGAGAGATATACAAAGACATCAGCTCTCACTGTCAGAGGCCAAACCAAATAAGAAAAACACTGTTACATTATAAACCAACTTAACTTAAAGCATACACTCCACACAATAAAACTCACTAAGCAATATCATAAGGTCCTTGCTCATAACTTAGATGAATTCAAGCATTGGCCAAAAGGTAAGCCTCAATGACCTTGAAAAGAGCATCACTCTTGGCTTTACCAGCTTTGAGCTCATCTTCATTGGGAGGAGCATCTCCTTTGCTGTGATAGTTTATCCTCAGATTTACGACAGAGCCTCCGTTGGGGCCATCACTAAGTATGGTGTCGATGGTGATCTTCTCTGCAGTGTCTGGCAAGGCAGCACCTCCAACTATGCTGTAGCTGTATCCCAACTTAGCCTCGTCTATTCCTTCTATTTTGTGCAACACAAACTTTGTCTCTCCATCTGCTCATTCGTATACCAGATTCACATTAATCACTTAATTTTATAACAGAAAATGTAAAGAAAATGAAGAGAGAGTACCCTCAAGGAAAGAGATCTTCTTGATGGTTCCGGGGCCACCGTTGCCCTCAACGATTTCAACACTCTTGAACGAATCAACAGCCTTTGGGACGATGTTGTCGGCGTCTTTTACAAGAGCCTTGTAAAGGGTAGCAGGAGCCACGGGAGAAGTGGTTTCGTCCTCGAATGTGAAAACAGCCATGGATTCTAAATGAGATAACAAAACGAAAGAGAATATAAAATAGGAGAATAGAAGGAGATGTTTGTTGTTGTGTTGTGTGTGGTTCTTAGGGAGAGGAATGGCATTTATTTATAAGGAAGCAATAATAGCACTCACTGCTTCAACCAACTCATTATAGTTTAATATAGATTATGGTCTCTTTTCATTCTTTACAGCAATTTTTCTATGAACTACTTTAATCTTAAGTCATAAGTCATCATGAGATGATATTTCTTTTAAACAACCTAAATCTTTATGTTTGCACATACTTCAGAAATAACAAAATTATGATTTCTCTCCTAATTTTTCATGCTCTCTGTCTTTCCCCTATTTCAGTAATTTTGTATTTTTTTAACATTTTTTCCTCTTGTATAATCTGTGAAATATTTTTCAATCTATTTTTCTTTATTTAATATTAAATAAGATTGATTTTATTTTTTTGTCAAGTTCTGTGACGTTGAATCATTCAAATTCAAAGAAGAAGTTTCCTCCAAAAAGAAATTAATAAACAGATTAAATGGCAGACACATCAAGTTCAACCCTGGCGACTGCATGTGCATTGTATATTCAGGAATTAATAATTTTTTATATTAAATGAATCTTATTTTAGTCTGCACTTTAAATAAACAAATGTTTCGATTTATAATAAATAATTTTGAATCATAAATTTCATTTAGGAATAATTATAATTTTCTGCCTTTATAAAAGGACTAAACTGATTTTTATCGTTAAAATGTTTGAAATAATGATTTTATGCTTTATTATAATTTGATACATTAATTAATCGTTTATATATTTAATGAAATCATTACGTAAAAATTTATAAATATTAATGGTGATTTTTTTAAATAATAAAAATTCTATCGTACCATCAAAATCATATACGACTGATTAAAAAATCATGACATCATTTGTAAATGCGTACTAAAAATTAGATTAACAAAGCCATAGGAAAATTGATAGTAAAAAATATATTTATTTAAAAAATATGAGGAATGAATTTTTAGAATTATTAAACGGTTCTTTTAGAATATTAATTTAAAATAAAAAAATATTTAGTAAAATTATGTACTGTATAAAATTAGAAAAGCAATATCTGTTTACAAAAAATTAAACTATTTAGTATAAATATTGAACACTTTCTGTAATGAGTAACTGGTTATTAAAAACTGAAAGTTGAATTTCTCCAACAACATCTAAGAAACATTATTTTCAAAAGAAAAAAGCGCGTCTAGAAGGCGTCTAAAAAAAGCACCCCAGTCTGTATGTACATGAATAGTTTCCTATTAACCTTTTATTTGACCCTAGTGAAGAACCAAAAAGTAGAAATTAAAAGTAAACAAGTTTATAAAAATTTGATTCAGGTATGTTTTTATTTCAGATCTTATTAACCAATGCCTAATGATGCTGGTCAAGAAATTAAAAACAAAACTACTGCTAATCATATAGAAACATAATAAAAATTATTGAAAGACGTTTTATTTTCATACTATTTTTTTTTTATTTTTACCCAATATCCTAAAAGATTTATTAACATTTATCTTTTAATTTTTCTTGAATGAGAGAATTTGTTTTTTTCTCTTCAAAATAATATATAGATTTTTAATTAATATATATATATATATATATATATATATTAATAAGATTATGATTTTTTATCTTTTTGAATAACGACTTGTTAATATGATTTTTGTAAAAGAATATCGTGGAAATTAAATTCATTGTTGTTTTTGTCCTCTAACTATCAATTTAAAAACACATAAAAACTGAAAACTATTATTTCAATTGTATAAGAATGAAATTATATTATCTCCACCAAAAATCACAATAAAAATTAATATATTATTTATATATTAAATATTTAATTACCAAAACAATTTAAAACTAAAAGTTGTTATGATTGTTTAAATAAACATTGTTTTGAAGTTTAACATAACTGTCTAATGAAATAGCATATATCAAATGAAGAGTCTATGATAAATGCCTTAAACGCTATATGTGTAAACGTTATCCTAAATGTTAAATGTTACTCAATCATACTATGCCTAAAGGCTAGTACACGTAACATGCTTAAACGCTTAAAAACGTTTAACGTTTTTAATACATGTACAATATAATACTCCATTGTTTGTTGTATTGTACTCCATTGTGGGTTGTGTTGTACTTTTTTTTGTGTATATCATTAAAGTAGATAGCTTTATTCAAAAGTTCCAAGAACGTTAAGAAATAGAAAAATATTTTGAGAATGTTTCCCAAATTCCTTCTATCTGAGACATGCGTACAAGCAGCACAATTATCTCTAAAAGGAACAACATAACATCTGACCTTGTACCAAAATGCTCCACAGCTACGAGAAACTCAATGATCTAAATAACATATCTTTTTTCGCAGAACTCTACATAAAGAGGATTGCATGAAGAGAAAAATAAAAAATAACTAAGATTTATTATTGCTCTTACGTACGCTTATATCTTGGTTACATCATCTAGACTTTATCTTTGAAAAAGAAAAATTTTATTACAAGTTTTCATATCTTATTTGTATTGAAAAATATATTCTTTCTAAGAGAGTAATAATCTATTCTATTATTTCAAAAAATATTACGTTACTTTGTATATTCAGAAGTGAATTAAAATATTTCTTGGTTCAACTCAGTGGAGTTAAATGATCTATTTAATTGGACTAGTGTAAACCAGGAGTAGTGAAACTCGCCCAACTAGTTGGGTTAGTTTGTAAAACCAAGAGTGATCAAACTCGTTTGTAATTTTTTAAAGATAACTAAAACTCTTAGTGTTTAAAGGAACTGGATGTAGCTCAGTTTAAAGCTCATTTTGGAGTGAATTAATATAAAAAAAAATTATTCTCCTTGCTTTCTCTTTAAAAAGTTTTTCTAAGCGATTACAAGAATCTTTTAAGTGTTCAACACTACTTGTAGAATGTATAACCCTTACGGGTCTAACACTTATTTGTGAAAAAAATTTAAACTTTATTCAAAGCCCTCCTTAGGTAAGTCATATGATAATTTTGATCATATTAATAAAATCTTACGCAGCCTCTTTAAACACTAGAGATTGTTGGTGACAACCCTAAGAACCTCCAAGAATCTCGATGGCTTAAGCCTCAAAGAGCTCATTGTCATTCTAAAAGTGCACGTGCTAGAATTACAACAAGACAAAATGTTGAGGAAGGAGAAAAGCATTACCCTGAAAGCCCAAAGACCGTTAAGAAGAACTCCTACCAAGAACCTTCTAAGGAGTCAAATGCTGAAGAGGACTCCTTGGAAGAAGAAGAAGATGAATTATCGTTCATCTCTAGAAAGATCCACTCAATTTAGAGGAACAAGAAGAATACTCCTTTCAGAGGCAGATGCATCGGGTCAACCTCTAAAAGTTATCAGAAAGATAAACGAAAGGAAAAGTCAATGGCATGTTATGATTACAACAAACTCGGACATTTCAGGTCCGAGTGCCTGACTTGAAAAAGTAAAAAAAGAAAACAATCTTCCCCAAATGGGAGAAAAAAAGTACTCATGGGTACCTGGGAAGACTTGGACTCGTCCAAGTCTGATAAAGAGGAAGAAGAAGCAAATGTATGCCTCATGGCAGACAACATTGAATATTTATCAAACGACTCTAACGAAGTGGTATACTTTTTTGAACTATACTCTATAATTCAAACATATAATGAGTTGTTGTCGAATTTTTCAAAAATGTTATATGCTTTCAAAAGTTTAAGAAAGCAATATAGAAAATGTTTTAAAGAAAACGAAGCTTTGAAAACGGACTTCACAACGTTTAAGGACAATGTAAATTCTTTGAGTTTAAAAAATAGCGACCTAGAGAGGAAGCTAATTGAGTCCAAACGACAAGTTAAAATTTTGTTTTCAGAAAAAAAAAAAAGCTTGAGAAGATGCTAAACACATTGAACCCCTTCAATGTGAAAACGACACCTTGTTTAAGGTGTTAACAAAACGTTCAAAGGAAATGAGTGTTTAAGTCTCTTAATTAAAGGTTGCAAACATCTATATGATAAAAAAAAGGCCTAGGATTTAAAGGCAAACACTCATTATATGCTTAAATCTAAATTTGTTAAATTTGTTAAAACTAATGAGAAAATCTCTAGTGATGCATCAACNTTTTATCTTTTTGAATAACGACTTGTTAATATGATTTTTGTAAAAGAATATCGTGGAAATTAAATTCATTGTTGTTTTTGTCCTCTAACTATCAATTTAAAAACACATAAAAACTGAAAACTATTATTTCAATTGTATAAGAATGAAATTATATTATCTCCACCAAAAATCACAATAAAAATTAATATATTATTTATATATTAAATATTTAATTACCAAAACAATTTAAAACTAAAAGTTGTTATGATTGTTTAAATAAACATTGTTTTGAAGTTTAACATAACTGTCTAATGAAATAGCATATATCAAATGAAGAGTCTATGATAAATGCCTTAAACGCTATATGTGTAAACGTTATCCTAAATGTTAAATGTTACTCAATCATACTATGCCTAAAGGCTAGTACACGTAACATGCTTAAACGCTTAAAAACGTTTAACGTTTTTAATACATGTACAATATAATACTCCATTGTTTGTTGTATTGTACTCCATTGTGGGTTGTGTTGTACTTTTTTTTGTGTATATCATTAAAGTAGATAGCTTTATTCAAAAGTTCCAAGAACGTTAAGAAATAGAAAAATATTTTGAGAATGTTTCCCAAATTCCTTCTATCTGAGACATGCGTACAAGCAGCACAATTATCTCTAAAAGGAACAACATAACATCTGACCTTGTACCAAAATGCTCCACAGCTACGAGAAACTCAATGATCTAAATAACATATCTTTTTTCGCAGAACTCTACATAAAGAGGATTGCATGAAGAGAAAAATAAAAAATAACTAAGATTTATTATTGCTCTTACGTACGCTTATATCTTGGTTACATCATCTAGACTTTATCTTTGAAAAAGAAAAATTTTATTACAAGTTTTCATATCTTATTTGTATTGAAAAATATATTCTTTCTAAGAGAGTAATAATCTATTCTATTATTTCAAAAAATATTACGTTACTTTGTATATTCAGAAGTGAATTAAAATATTTCTTGGTTCAACTCAGTGGAGTTAAATGATCTATTTAATTGGACTAGTGTAAACCAGGAGTAGTGAAACTCGCCCAACTAGTTGGGTTAGTTTGTAAAACCAAGAGTGATCAAACTCGTTTGTAATTTTTTAAAGATAACTAAAACTCTTAGTGTTTAAAGGAACTGGATGTAGCTCAGTTTAAAGCTCATTTTGGAGTGAATTAATATAAAAAAAAATTATTCTCCTTGCTTTCTCTTTAAAAAGTTTTTCTAAGCGATTACAAGAATCTTTTAAGTGTTCAACACTACTTGTAGAATGTATAACCCTTACGGGTCTAACACTTATTTGTGAAAAAAATTTAAACTTTATTCAAAGCCCTCCTTAGGTAAGTCATATGATAATTTTGATCATATTAATAAAATCTTACGCAGCCTCTTTAAACACTAGAGATTGTTGGTGACAACCCTAAGAACCTCCAAGAATCTCGATGGCTTAAGCCTCAAAGAGCTCATTGTCATTCTAAAAGTGCACGTGCTAGAATTACAACAAGACAAAATGTTGAGGAAGGAGAAAAGCATTACCCTGAAAGCCCAAAGACCGTTAAGAAGAACTCCTACCAAGAACCTTCTAAGGAGTCAAATGCTGAAGAGGACTCCTTGGAAGAAGAAGAAGATGAATTATCGTTCATCTCTAGAAAGATCCACTCAATTTAGAGGAACAAGAAGAATACTCCTTTCAGAGGCAGATGCATCGGGTCAACCTCTAAAAGTTATCAGAAAGATAAACGAAAGGAAAAGTCAATGGCATGTTATGATTACAACAAACTCGGACATTTCAGGTCCGAGTGCCTGACTTGAAAAAGTAAAAAAAGAAAACAATCTTCCCCAAATGGGAGAAAAAAAGTACTCATGGGTACCTGGGAAGACTTGGACTCGTCCAAGTCTGATAAAGAGGAAGAAGAAGCAAATGTATGCCTCATGGCAGACAACATTGAATATTTATCAAACGACTCTAACGAAGTGGTATACTTTTTTGAACTATACTCTATAATTCAAACATATAATGAGTTGTTGTCGAATTTTTCAAAAATGTTATATGCTTTCAAAAGTTTAAGAAAGCAATATAGAAAATGTTTTAAAGAAAACGAAGCTTTGAAAACGGACTTCACAACGTTTAAGGACAATGTAAATTCTTTGAGTTTAAAAAATAGCGACCTAGAGAGGAAGCTAATTGAGTCCAAACGACAAGTTAAAATTTTGTTTTCAGAAAAAAAAAAAAGCTTGAGAAGATGCTAAACACATTGAACCCCTTCAATGTGAAAACGACACCTTGTTTAAGGTGTTAACAAAACGTTCAAAGGAAATGAGTGTTTAAGTCTCTTAATTAAAGGTTGCAAACATCTATATGATAAAAAAAAGGCCTAGGATTTAAAGGCAAACACTCATTATATGCTTAAATCTAAATTTGTTAAATTTGTTAAAACTAATGAGAAAATCTCTAGTGATGCATCAACTTCAGTCAACAAAAAGATGCAAAGAACTAACAAAATAAGACTCAATACAAGATGGGTACCTAAAAATAAAATTATTACTCTTGTAGACTTGCCTGACAACATAAAAGAAACCTCTGTGACGATACTTTGACAGTAGGTGCTCATATCACATGACGGTAGAAAAGTGTATGTTACAAAGCTTGAAGAAAAACTCATTCATAATCTTGTAAACCAATTGGGTTAGTTTGTAAAACTAAAAGTGGACATACTCATTCATAATTTTTTAAAGATTAGTTAAACCCCTTAAGAGTGCTTAAGGAATAATTGGATATAACTCAGTTTGGAGTGAACTAAAAAATAATTATTCAAAAGTTCTACATTGGATCATATATATGAACGTTAGAAAATAGGAAGATATTCTGGTAATTTTCCTAATGCCTTTTGTCTGACGCATCTGTACAAGCAACACATTTGTCTCTATAAGAAGCAACATAGCATCTCACCTAGTAACAAAAGGCTACACATCTACGAGAAAGTAAATGCTCTCAATAACGGATCTTTTTCGAAGAAGTCTATATAAAAAGAATTGCATAAAGAGAAAAAAAAAAGACAAGAATCAAGATTTATTGTTGTTCTTATGTTGTCAACATTCTCTTATGCTTACATCAACTACACTTTATCTTTGAGAAGGAAAAGTTTTATTACAAGTTTTTAGATTTTTTTTATATTGAAAAATATTCCAAAAATACTTGTTATTTTGTATATTCAAAAGTGAATTAAAATACATGTTTTAACTAAGTGGAGATAAACAATTTATATAGTTAGGCTAATATAAACCAAGAGTAGTAAAACTCATCTAACCAATTTGATTAATTTGTAAAACCAAGAGTGGACAAACTCATTCATAATCTTTCTTTTAAAGATTAGTGAAATCTCATAAGAGTACTTAAAGAAAACTAGACATAAGACTGAGTTTCGAATGAACCATAAAAAAATTGTCTTCTCCGTACTTTTGTTTTAAAAAACTTTCTAAACACTTAAAAATATCTTTTTAAGTGTTCAACATTATTTTGCAAACACTCTAACACTTATTTCCATACAAGTTTTTAAACTCTATTCAAATCTTCTTTTCTAAAATTTAAGTGTCTCGAAAGCTCACTTTACGTAAACCATAAACTAAAATAATAATTATAACAATGTAATGTTTTTAAATATAAAATTGTGGGAAACCGAAAAGCACAGAGAGAGAACTAACGTAGTTCCCTCTGAAATTCTCTATTACCACACCTACAGCAAACGGTCGCCATCGTTGAACTCAAGATTGACGTGTACACAACTTATCTTCTTTGAATTTGAAAGGTTCCAATCGGAATATTTGACAAATACTAGAAAATATAAAAGTAAGAAAGAATAATGCTGGATGACATACTATTCTAAGAAGATTGTTTATTTTTAGAGAGAAAATAATCTGGGTAAGCAAAGATGAATAGTCTAATAATCTTGTATCAGGAGTCAGAAGCTTCACACTTTAGTGTGTTATGAGTTATTCATAGAAACAAACATAGTAACATCATTGTTCTTATAAATAGAGGTTTCTCTTCTGCTAAACTCACACAGCAAACATCTCCTTCTATTCTCCTATTTTATATTCTCTTTCGTTTTGTTATCTCATTTAGAATCCATGGCTGTTTTCACATTCGAGGAAGAAACCACTTCTCCCGTGGCTCCTGATAACCTTTACAAGGCTCTTGTGAAAGACGCCGACAACATCGTCCCAAAGGCTGTTGATTCCTTCAAGAGTGTTGAAATCGTTGAGGGCAACGGTGGCCCCGGAACCATCAAGAAGATCTCTTTCCTTGAGGGTACTCTCTTTCTTCATTTTCTTTACATTTTCTGTTATAAAATTAAGTGATTAATGTGAATCTGGTATACGAATGAGCAGATGGAGAGACAAAGTTTGTGTTGCACAAAATAGAAGGAATAGACGAGGCTAAGTTGGGATACAGCTACAGCATAGTTGGAGGTGCTGCCTTGCCAGACACTGCAGAGAAGATCACCATCGACACCATACTGAGTGATGGCCCCAACGGAGGCTCTGTCGTAAAGCTGAGGATAAACTATCACAGCAAAGGAGATGCTCCTCCCAATGAAGATGAGCTCAAAGCTGGTAAAGCCAAGAGTGATGCTCTTTTCAAGGTCATTGAGGCTTACCTTTTGGCCAATGCTTAGATTATTACCAACGTTCTTAATTACATATGTTAGACTTTCTTTCTTTATCTAAAACTTGGCTTTCAGTGTAACAGTGTTTCCTTTCTTATTTTTGTTTTGTCCTATTTTCGATATCTTTTGTGTATCCCAGTTCATCAATAAATTATAATAAATCAAAGCAAAATTTTAATCCTCTTTTGTGTGTTAAACCATGAGTTTAATTCAATTTTGTTTAGTATCTTGAATTGAGGCTGTGTAGAAATCTATTAAAAAATATGGATTTGATTCCTAACATGTTAAAAACTCTATTAAACCAACACTAAT